>JASAND010008877.1:0-90858 GCA_030248195.1 Trissonchulus latispiculum | reverse complement strand
GTTTGTTCAGTAAACAATTTCAGAAGGAATAGCGATCACCTGATGACGTTTCTTCTGAAACATGAACTGGAATGAACTCAAATCAAAGCATGAACTTTGAAGCATAAATTTCATGTTCAAAGAGTGTTTTTGTGATATGGCATGTCAAGTCGTACAGATAAATTGAGACTGAGAATGATATAAAAAATTATAGTTTGAACTCCAAGTATTGAGTACATAAATTGCAGTCTTTTTCAATCTACTGCAGATATTTAAACGATCCAAATCAATAAGTTGAAAAGTTTAGTTTTCGCCTCAAGCTTTTTCATAAACTATTGATCACTGTCCCCTAAAAATCACTCGCCGCACAGGGTAAAGGACGGAGGAATGTTTCATTCTCTCCCTTAATAACTAAATTAAACCGGGACTTGATGGAAAATACATTTTAAAATTTCATATATAAAAATCACGAACCTGTGTGGCGTCGAGATGATGCAATTGTTCCAACTTAATAATTAAATACGTAAATAAAAACAAACTTGAAGCAAACAGCTGCTAGTAAGCTTGCAGCTGCCACTAGTAGATTCTCTGCTACTAGTAAACTTGCAAATCCGCAAAGAATCGTCTAGTCGTTGCAAAACTTTTATGCAACACTTGAAGTCCGCACTAGTAACTAGTATACTGAAACTCGCAAATCCACACTAGTAGATCCGCAAAGTTTTATGCAATTGGCCCCTGGATCAAAAGCCGACTTCGAATTGTGTTCAGCAAAAGCGTTACGGTTCCTTTTGGGCCCTGTTAGAAATTTTCAAATTTAAAAGTCTTCGTAATTTTGCTGCAATCCTTTAGAAATATGTTGAAATGTAAAATAACTCGGTTGGCCAAAGTTACGCACAGGTATGCGCCAGTCGTAGTGTCGCCCTCGACTTTTTCTAAAAATAAAGTTCAAATAAGAAATACTGAATTCTTTAGCTTTGAGGTGAGCGCGCTGAAAAATAGAAAAAAGAGACAGAAATTCAAGACTGAAGTATGTGGAAAAATCATTTGTGTCACATTTAATTCGCACAACAAAAACTACACTACACTAAAACTAAAACACAAAGGTTTCAATTGAGTTGCAATTACGGTATCTTCAAGAATTTTTTACCATGATCTTGCAGCATTATCTCGACGAGGGTTTTGCAGCGCATGATTACAAGCTGTAACTACGCATTAAAACCCAAATCCGTGCACAGATTACAGGAAATGTATTCTTCGCCACAAAAATCCAAACCTTGATCGTATGGAAACCGATATACCGTCGTTAGCTCCTGTGAGTATGCAGAAACATAGAAACCGCTGTCTACTCTATGGTATGTAAGAAAAGATTTAGATCTTATTCGGGAATCGAATCAGAAACCTCTGATTTGTGTGAGAATGCTAGCCACTGCAAAGAGTACATAATATAAGAGTTGACAGCAAATGGATGTGCAAATAACATAAAATTGGCATTACTGTTTAAATTCACATCAGTAATTCAACAGATACAAAAAAGGGTGGACATAAATACAGTCGTGCTTGCCACAGTATCTTATGGTATCAAGAATGAGTTTCAAAATTGCTTTATCCCAAAATCTGTCCTGAAACATAACCGAAGAGTGATGTCGTTAAAGCGAGACCTTTCTTTCTCTTCGATCAAACAGGCGAATCTGAATTGACAAGTTTACGAACAGCAGTCATGCAATAGAACAGAACTTGTAACAAGGACAAAATGGAAGCTCCCAAAAACAGAGACAGGGTGCCGCCTAGGTTGCTTGTGAACGAGTTGGTTGAATATTCAAGGTCCTCCTTATATAGCATCGCAAAATCATGCTGTCTGACTATAGCAACGAAAGCGTCATTACTCGCATATTTTCTTGGCTTCATGGTAAATTTAGTCGGCAGAATTTTTTTAGTGCAAGAAGGAGGTCGAATTTCTTCAACACACTTCTTCATTCTATCGTTACAGTCAGCCGGTGCTTCTGTTTGCTTAGGCACAATTTCTCCCATGTCGCACATATTGCTCCATGTGCAAGTCATGTTTGCTTCACAAAACATACAATCACTTAAACATGGAAAGAACACCGACGTAAGACAAGTATAGTAGTAGTTCTGCTGGGATAGGCTGTTGGAGTTGCTGTTCTCGGGATTACAGACTTTCCCCCTTTTGTTAATGCTGTGAAATATTTGAGGAGTAATAATCAATAAATCGTAATCTGACCCAAAACTCAATGTTTCGAAGATCCTATAGCTATCATCAGCTAGAAACTGCAACGTGAAATCATCGTTCCATTTGCTCGTTATAGTTAAATAAAGAGCAATACTGTCTCCTTTATTAGGGTAAAATGAAGTACAATATTGCGTAATTGGTGCGACAAAGAAATTAGTAACAGTGGCATCACCGATGATTTCACTTACATTATGAGGCGGACTCAAAAGATTGGCCAGTTTTGTGTTGGGCAGTGGCCACGAAGTTTCATTCAATGTGCTCAATATCTTCTCTCCTACAGCTTTGAATAAAATTGCTATCGGTACTCTGTAGTAAATGCAGGATTGCCAATCTCTGAACTTCATGCAGTCCTCCAACACGGATGCATATTCGTGAGAATTTTTTAAATCTGTACGTTCTAACATTGTTGAATTGAAAACTATTTCTTCGAAGTGCACCGGATCCACTCCAGCATCAAATGCCAGACTTTCTTTGCCAATCGCCCAAAAATAGAAATATCCATGCCGGTAATATTCTAAATCCTGAATTATTCTATAACCAAAATCTGATAACTTCAGTTCATCCGTGTCATTAAAAAAGCTGAAGTTAGCCAATTCTGCTGGAATACAGCTGTTTCCAATATCTTTAGGATAATATGTAAATTTTAGACTTATGATCAATCGCTGCAAACAACTAAACCCAAGATCATCGCGTATAAGCTCCTCATTTTTCGGAGGAAGCATATAAGAACAAACTGTTGGAACTGGAAACGGTACGTTAGCTGCAATTTCTAAACTGTAAGTCGTTTTACCAGAGGCATAGCGTTCAATGCCAGTCTTCAACTGCACAGCCATGAATACCAATGAGCCAAGGAGAAAACAAATCCATACTGGTCGAGCCCAGGCCACTTCTGGTTTAACCAGTTCAGTTATTCCATGCAATGTTGTATTTGAAGCATACTCTCGAAGAAGACCACGCCAAGAGTGTTTGTTTTGAACCGACATCATCATATGTCAGGCGATTAGAGTCAAATAAAAACAAAGCATTAAAAGTAAAATTTGTCAGGATTTCTATCAAATTGAACATCATGCCATGAGTTTTCATTGCAGCCATCTCGTTTTTTCATTAATTTTGAATTTTTTTAATTTTTGACTGCTAACCCGAAAGTGGAAATGTCTGTATAATGGTCACCTGTTGTGGGTGTTGATCTCAACAGGGCAGTCATTCGCAACCCTTTTAGTCCTAGGCTCACCATCCTCACCCCATCCTTTTTGTTTTGTGTCTGGTGGCTTGCAGAGCTGCTGTGATCTTTAAAAATTGTCATTGTTCGTCCGAAAATATGTCCTCTCTCTCGACTTATGGGGGAAGAAGTCTTCTACGACGAGTAATTTTCATAGCTGTCACAGAATCAGCGTAGCTCTCCATCCAGGTACCTCGTCATTGGCTGCTCCATTCTCTATACCCGTTATGTATTAAGATTATTCTTGGATGGTCTGCATAAACCGTAGACTTATCAAGAATTGCATACTTCTGAAATTTTTGAAACCTGTTCAGGGGAGGGTACGTTCAAATATCTTTCCCATCCTCATAGCAGATAATCCCCCAAAACTTTGATTGATCGATTGACTATGCTTTCGATTTTTGCTTTCGCTAGATCCATGGATTACAAACACGGGGTCCGATTCTGAGGGGGGTTACCCCGACTTTGACGACGGTACACCTGAAAATTCCAAAATTTTAAGGTGTTCTGCCTCAAAATTAGCAAAAATTAAGAATTTTTTTTACATTTTTGGCCTAGAACTATTTAAAAATTAAGGTATTAGCTAGTTTTCTAAAAATTTGCAATTTTTGGTAAAAGCGCTCAGTGGTCTTCTTGTTCCTCTTCTAGCGAAAGGGTCTACCCTTTTTAGTTCTTGCCGACGATGTTTACCCTTTTTGATGGTCTGCATCCCCATCCCTCCCACATCATCTGATGTTAACCACCTTCATGAAGACCGGGAACCTTATTCGCTTTTTAGTTTATGCATGCGCTCATTAGTATATTATTATTTTAACAGAACACACTGGCAAATATTTAAATAATGTTTCTCTTTACTTAGGACAAATGAACGAAAGAAATGTAATACTGTTAGCAAACAGTTCACTTTAACCAATCTTGTGTTTGCAATTAATTAATAAATAGCCATTGATGACCAACTTTTCCCCAATCATGACAACTATGGAAAACTTGGCATGTCTGAACATAGATGAGTACGAGGAGTTAGAGCTGATTTCAAATATTCCTTTCTGTTGGCCAAAGCCCTGATTTTTTTAAAAAAATCCTTATATGGCGTTTTGAGACGTGTACAATCATGTGTTCAGCCTCACTATCTTATTTTCGGGACCCAAAGTGCATGTTCTCTCAAATCAGTTATGCATAACGAATATTTCAGAATTCCACCTTACTAAGGAAATTAGTCAAGAGGATAATAAATCGGAAGACTAAATTAGCCCTGATGGTCGAATTACCGAAGTGGTTTAATGTTTTAGTGAGTTTAAAATAAATACATAGTAGGTTGAATTTTTGTTACTCAAAAGCAGACATAAACAAACACAAACAGGCACTAATTATCAACTCAAATTTCGAAAAACCGTAACCAACTCAAGCCATATTTGGCACATGCAGTATTTGGTGCAAAGAAAGCAAGAAATTTGAAGTCAGGAAGGCAAAGACAATTATTAGAGTTGGAAAGTGTACACACGTGCAATAGATTAATATGTAAAAAACGTCAGGGCTTGGCAGGGCCGGGCCGGGCTTTTTCCGTTGGGAGCTGCGCGGCCCGGCCCGGCCCTTAATAATATTTTTCTCAGGCCCGGCCCGGCCCGGCCCGGACTGGACATCATGTGTGCGCGGCCCGGCCCGCCCCGGCGGACCGGGCCGCGCAGGGCCGGGCCGGGCTTTCTCGGCACTGATCTCATCTCTACCACCAACTATTCTAACAATTCTCGAGCTGTTAACCAGTAATAACAATAACAATAGTAATAGTAATAAGGTACACGTATAGGAAATACACAAAAGCTTTGGGACTTTTTTAAATGGGGTGAGGGATTTTTCGCCTTGGTCCCCCCCTTAAGGTGGTGGTATCGTTTGCCATATTTTAAAGGCTAATTTTATAGCAAATAATCCCAATGACCTGAAATATCGCTTGACGACCTTACTAGTGCTCCCAATTATGCTGATAAAACTTTTAATCGTGTATGAAAAATTTTATTTTGACCAAAATTCCATATATGACGAAAAATGACTATGCTGAGTTTTTCAATTTTAAGTAGTTTTCGAACTTTTTACCATTATTAGTATAAGTAAACACAATCCAAACTAGGAACTAAAAACAAAAAATTAAAATTTTTAATTTTGTAAGCTCGAACCAGACTACTTTCGATGAGCGGACAGCGTGCATTTATATCTGCTGTGCTGAAAAATGGAAATTTGCAAGAAAATGGTATTTTTTGCTTGTCACTCATTCATGAATATTCAATGACTGGATAACTGGCAAATTAAATTAACCCATAATAGCAACATTCAGACATAGTCCAGGCGTGAAGAGTGCAGGGGGAGTAAAATTACTAAGGGGGAATAGAAATAAAAAAACTTTATTCGTCCACCCATAACTTCCAAGTGTCCGTAAACATATATGGATATAAATATCTCCGCCCTAACGATATTCCTTCTTCCCCAAGCAGATCGTTTCACTATCTTACGATAACAAAATCAATTCTCTTTGGTCACTGCTGCGCTTTTGTAACCCCAAGCCAGCACTTACCTAAGTATAAATCACGTTGACCGTTAAGTGCTGAGGGAGATTTATGTTTTAAACACGGTTTTCTCATACTTCGAGTAATTTTGTGTGTTCAAATTTGGCGTACGTATTGACTAAAGCTTATTCCAGGGTTATTTTTAGTTTTTTGTTTGAGTCAAGAACAACTGAGATATCGTATGTTGAATTTTGAAAAATGGATTCAATGTGCGTTTGTAGTAGTTTCTTTCGACATGCTACACTGTAGCTAAAATGCTAAAAATGACCCTGGGTAAAATATTCTTGTCTTCGCATACCAAGTTTCAGCTCTCTAGCGTTATATTAATCGAAGGTAATGCTTGATCAAAATTTCACTTTAAATTTTCCAATTTGTGAGTTACCCCAAACTATGAAAGCTACGTTTTTTGAAAATATGCAAATTTTTGGTTATTTAATACATTAAAGCCGTCAAATATATGGGCTGTCATTTCAAATTTTTCCGTCTACACCAGTGTGTAAACGATACCAACACCTTAAGCTTCGAAAACAATTTTGTCTCCGATTTAACTGAGAAGTTGCCCCTAGGATAAAGCGAGGTCGCTGATTTCAAAACTCCAATCGAAGATCGATTCTTTCAGTGAATCGATTGATCAAAATCAGTTGAAGTATCATAAAAATCGATCCTCCGTCCACAAGTATCGAATTTTGTCGATTTTGTTTGCAAATTCGTTTCGTCGATAAATCGATATTGGCAGCTCGAATCCAAATTTCGGTTGCCGATTTGAAATCAGCACCCCAGAATTACCGTCTAGGCGACTTTTCGCCAAAATCGGAGACAAAAGTTTTCAAAGATTCTGATCGATCGATTCTACTGATCGATTGATCGGATCGATGTGTATCTCTCGACCAGAGTTTTGAAATCAGCAACCTCGTTTTACCCAAAGAGCAACTTCTCAGCCAAATCGAAGACAGAAAACGTTTTCGAACGATAAGGGGGGAATGGGGATCAAGGCGAAAAAAGACCACCATCTTTGTAAGTGCCAAAACTTTATGGTCTAAAATAATTCTTTTATAAACAACAGATTTTGTACAAAAGGTATAGTTTCCGCTGGACGAACATTCAAGGTGGTAGTACCACTAACGGGGTGGACTTTGCACAAATACTGTGAATTAAAAATTTAATCAATCTGATTGAAAATTGGCACAATTGTTCATTATCGTGTTCTGCATCAAATGACCTGGCCTAGGACGCTGCGTGTACTGGCTTGGTGTCTACACAAGAGGAAATGCATTAAAAGCTTCGAATCTAAACATCTCCTTCAATCCTTTATGAACTCATTTGTGTGAGGTTTATTTTTTTAAGCTTGGTGCCCAGCAATTTAGGTTCTCATAAGAGACCTTTATCATGCTGCCCTCCGCGGTCCGTAAAGTGGACAATAGGCGGAGAGGATGGGTTCAAGGATAGAAAACAAGATCCCCAAGCAGTCCTGACGTACGGTTATTTCAGCGACGCCCAGAGTAATCACAGTCGTTCTATTTGGCGACTGTAGCTTCCCCCCGCAGATCAATAGTGACTAAGATGGCGGAAGTCTATATTATTACCCACTCGGAAGGGTTTAACCAGAAAAATAAGGGCTGCAGAAAGGGGTCGCAGGGGAGGCCGAGTACTCAGACAGGAAAGATGGAAAGTCCACCAAAGCAATCAGAGGAATTCGGTTTCTGTTTAAGCATACTTTATCCCTATGCCTACCTGATAAAAGATATTTAGATTTAAAGTATTGCTAGAAAATGACCATACCAAGTCACAATAGGACCCTTTTCACTTGCCATCACAATTTGTGCTCTCAGTAAAAAGAAACGCTGCTGATTTTTATGCAGGGGATGCTCCAAAGAAACACCCCCTGATCAGCACAAGGGTAGCATCCCTCGCTACCGAAATACAGGAAAGCGGCTTGAGCAGTCAAACTACGCTTGATTAAAAATTACTCAGATAGTGACTTAATAGCAATAAACTTAGCCGTAGTGCAGACGACAAATCAGTCTTTAGCGGTCAGGAACAACTTTTGCGTGAATCTTGATCAGATGAAACAAGGAAGGGACCAATTTAGACAGATTTTGCGCTAGAGATCATTTGGTAGAGCAGAGATCATGTTGAGATCCTTAGGGTGACATGAATTGAGATCAGTTGAGATCAATCCATCAGAATCAGTGTGTTGTTGAGATCAGTGAGAAAATTCCAATCAGAAATTTTTCCATACACCACCATTTCGTGTGTAGGGTTACTTTGCATATACTCTCAGGCTGTTTTTTAGTTTTTCATAAAAATGAGTTTTCCGTTTTTAGCATATTTCAAAACTTTGTAAATTTATGTCTTTCTTACTATTGTGTTTTTCCAAAAACAAACAAAACGGCCTGAGCGTATGCAGACATGGAACATATCTATACATGTGCTTGGGGGGGGGGGGTTGGGGGGGGTTTCACCCTCCCCAGACCAGGAGCTCACCTTCCCAGAGGGGTCCTCTCCCTCACCCCGCCCGAATCCGGTTGTTCCCGGTTTTTGCCAGTTTTTTGGCCAAAAACCGGAAAAATCCAAATTTTCGGCGGCCCCCCCCAAAACTTCCCCTCCTGCACATGTTTGAACATATCTGCAAAGTTTGGTCAAGTCAAGTAGTTACGAGATAATAGAAAATAAAGATTTTGTAGTTTTTCATTGTTTGTTTTGTTTTTGGGAACTCACAATGCTATCAAACAACTGAATAATGATTTTTGTTAAATAATACACATAAATAGCACAATGACAACCCTTAAAACTCAATAATGTTAATTTTTGGATAATCTGTTCTTACTTTACATTTCGTGTGCAACCGGTCAACGTAAATCAGCCATTTGTAAAACCGTATGTAACTTTTGATAGAAACTACATACAGAAGAGATATCTACATCATTTTAAAGCCCTTCTTGTACTCTTTCACATGGCGAAGTCAAAGAAATCATACAAAGTTGAAATAAAATTTTGATTATTTGCGCATGCGCAAAGCCACGATGGTAGCCATCCAATTGTGCGCTCTTTAACACCAAAATTTCGAGCAAAGATAGCTTGCCAACTAAACTAGGTTCACCTAAAGTTTTGTCAAGATTGCTTCATCCACACCAAGATTACATAGAAAATTCCGCTAGTGGTACTACCACCTTACATAACTGTAAACCTGCTGTGCAGCTAATTATTTTGTAAGAGAGCTCTTACTAGCTTACTACAAAAAATATACGTGCTTTGTAACATTAACATTGTTTGAAGATTTGTTAAAAGCTTGAGGAATTACCTTTATATCGAAAATCAAGTTCAAACTATTCGCATTTGTATGTATATTAGCACATCTTGCTGGGATTTTAATGACGAAAGTTTAACTTAACTATGAGTCATCAATCAGAACAGAGAATGGATGTTTCAGATTTTATGTACATAAATCGGAAACAGAAATTCTGTGGAATGAAAGACAAGATTTTACACACATATCATGCTAGCCCTATCTTAAACCACTGTTTACACGCATTTACGGTGAAGTATATTTATCAAGCAAAATGCTTCTGAGGGCCCGGGCCGAGTAAAATAAGAGACCTGCTGCGCTGAGGCGCATCAGGAATAAATGTTCAGGTTTTCTTCGGGCTAGATAATACACCGATTTGATACCTTCGTAATGGCAAAGAAATTCAAAGTATAGTGCGCCTTTTTAATGCATATTATAATCATCGTGTAAGTGTAGAATAAGAACTGTTTTTTATTGTTTTTCAGGTATGCATATGTTCGTAAATGTGCAAAGCAGAAAGGTGAACACAAATACCAACAAGTCAGGGGCTGCTCAACAATCATTCAATTTTTACGCTCACAATTTGATCAGGTTTGAAAATTTATCAAAACATACTTAAAATTTCTTAAAATTTCTTCAATAACTTCTTAAGACTTAGATGTATAATGGGTCCGCTCACCGAAAGCGGTTAGGGTCAACAGTAAAAAGTTAAAAGTAGATGACGTATAGGATCAAATCTCTTGCGGACAGTTGAATAGAAATCTTTTTTATATCGTGCCAGTTTCGATGGCAGGAAGACGTGAGTAACGTGCTATTATATAAAATCTTTTCGAATTGACTTGAAAACTTGTTAGAATTTTTAGAATTTTAAACTTAAATTTTGTTGGCTTATAGAAAGCTGGATGGAGAGTGGGGGTATGGACTTTTCTTTGTGTACGTAACGTTGAGTGAGAGTGAAGTACGAACGACAGGCATAGTTTCCTTTGGGGGGGTATCCCCCCAAAAATTTTTGACCAAATTTATCCCCCCCAGATTTTTTGACTTACCCCCCCCCCACTTTTGGCTACCCCCCCCCCCCCCCCCGAACCCCCATCAACGATTTTTGGACCCAAAAAGTTAGCTAAATTTGGTCGAAAAATGGTCATTTTTTGAAAAATTTTTCCAAAATTTTGACCTAAAACCGCTATAAAACGGTGCAAAAACGCCTAAAACGTTAAGAACAAGCCTTATTTTGATGAAAAAAGGGCTAAATTACAGAAAATTTTGCATTTTTTGGCCATTTTTCGAAATTTCTGAGGTCCGAATTCTGGGGTGGGGGGATACCCCCCATCACATTTCGGGGGTCGGCCAAGATTTACCCCCCCGAGACCCAAAGTTCCAGGGAAACTATGACGACAGGTGCATAAGGTGTAACGGAGATTTAGGGTGGGGGGAGGCCGAAGGCTCCCCCCTACTTTTTCTGGGGGCCCTCTCTGGAGACCCCCCCCCCAGAACCATAGGTGTAACGGGGATTTGGGTTGGGGGGCCCCCTTCCCCGGAATTTTGGGAGGCCCCCCCTTTTTAGACCCCCCCAAACCCCCCCACGACCCCCCCCCCCCCCAAACCTCCCCCAAAAAATTTTTCTATTTTTATGTCAAAAATCGCATTTTCAGCCATTGCTAATGCCAAAAAACATCCAACCATGAAGTAATTTTAACATTAGACAGTGGTTCTAAACTCGAAAACTTGATTGCCAACATGTTTCGAAGTCCAAAATAAGATCAATATTAAATCAGAGAGTCCATAAACCATAAAAAGTTTTGGGGTAGGGTTGAAAAAAGGGCTGGGGGGCCCCACCTTACCTTTTACACCTATGATTAGGTGTGACAGGCAGTGGCGGCCGCGGCATAGTTTCACCGGAAATTTCGGTTGGGTGGAGGGGTAAGAAGCACTGTAAATTTGGTGGTCGACCCACGAAATGTGATGGGGGGTACCCCCCCCGAACCCCTCCACCCCAAAATTGGGACCTCAGAAAATCGAAAAAATAGCTTAAAAATGCAAAATTTTCTGTATTTTAACGCTTTTTCCGTGAAAACAAGGCTGGTTTTGACAGTTTTCGGCGTTTATACGCGGTTTTAAAGCGATTTGTAAGTCAAAATATGAGAAATTTTTCAAAAAATGACCATTTTTTGGCAAAATGTAGCTAACTTTTTGGCTCCAAAAAGGGTTGGGGGGGTTGGTTTGGGTGGGGGTAGCCGAAAGTTGGGGGAGGGGATGTCGAAAATTTTGGGGGGGGGGGCAAAGGGGGTCGAAAATTTTGGGGGGTTAGGAAATTTTGGTCCAAAAATCGGGGGGGGGGGCTAGCCGAAAGCAGTGGTGGATCCAGGATTTTGAAAAGAGGGGGTCGCTGAAAAATTTTTCAGTATATACTTTTTCAGGAACAAAACATTTTTACATGAAAATTAATATTGTGTATAGAAAGGTTAGTTCACTTGCCAAGTTGTAAAAAACGATGTCATAAGTGAAGCAAAGCATGGAGAATTTAGACAACAGAAACACAGACCGCAGAGCCCCCCAGAAGTTGAAGAATTTTTTGAAATTGTAAAAAAATCCGTCATGTAAACTTTTAAAAAGATTAAATAAATTAAATATATAAATAAGATGAAAATGCATAACGTATATACGTACGCAGTAAAAAATTTATTTGAAGTAAAACAGTGTATATACAAGGGAATGGTGGCAGATAAAGATTATAATTTGCAAGGTCAATAAAGATCAGGGTTGGGAGTCTCGGTCTCGCCCAAAAGCCGAGACTTGACCAGTCTCGGTCTCGCTCACCCAAAAGTCTCGGTCTCGGACCGAGACCGGAAATTTTTTGAAAACATCAAATTTCCGTGAAAATTTTAAATTAATGTTACGAAAATTAACTGACGAGGTGCGGAAATATATTTATGTGTTAAAGTCCCTAATACAGAGCCTACGCCTAAAAAACTAATTAATTACTCGGTATAGCAAGCTTAACAAAAAAATCATCCGAAATTTTAACAAAAAAATCACCCCACCCTGACTCACAGGAAAGTCGCAGCGACCCAAATTTTTTCATGGTGATAGCCACACATCTCGACATTACAGCCGGTGAGTTTAAGCCCCTAGGCCCTCTCCATGCGTTCAGGGCAGACCTTTAAGTGAGGGTACCCAAAAGTGACCTCAAAAACGTTCATGACCGAAGTTCGAATTTCGGCTGCTATTTACCAAGGGAAAACCCTAGTCAACCCATATTGTACATATGGCATGTCCTGACTGTGGGCTATCGATACATATATAGAAGTTCCCAGTCGGACCTCTGAGCCGTCCTGGGGTGGGTGATTTTTTTGTTAAAATTTTAACAAATAAAAAATCATTTTTGTTTTGTTACTGAAGTCAGAACAGCAGCTAGACCAAAACTAACGTCAAATACGAGCTCAGCGACCTCGAAAACTCTTATGGCCGTGGTTTTTGAGGTTGCCTGACACTTCTGGGAGTCCAACCAGGTTACCTGGTAACCAGCCGGGCCTGAACCGTCCGACGGTAAACGTGATCCCAGAAGTCAGTATTAGGCCATAGTTACTTAAAAACTAATGCCAGATTTGAATTCAGCGCCCTGGAAAACCCCCTAGGACATGTTTATAGCCACTTCGGACTGTTCAGTTGGTACCTGGAGGGTCCGGACGGGTCTGGCAGGGGTCACGTGACCGTGGGTCATACCCCACCAACATACGAAGTTCTGATTTTCTCTGCCAAAATGCCTGGAAATAGGTTATAATCACTCACAAACACGAAAAAACAACGTTTTAGCCTTTAAAACGGCACTTTAGAGCCACCAGACTTCATACTGGACGCTGTCGGGGGCCATCAGTGACCACTAAGACTTCGGCGGGGTCAGTTGCATTAGTTGGAGCACTAGGCTAGCGGTTTGGGGTTCTAAATTCGTTATTTAGTGCGCTCTATCCAAAACTGATGAGAAAAAGTTGCTAGCTGCTCTCTGGGATCCGATCCGCCACTGATTTTTTTGTTAACGGGTGACTTTTTTTGTTAAACCTTTAACAAAAAAATCACACATTTTCGTCTACTGCTACTTACTGGTAGGTTGTAGAGCAGCGAAACTGGGGTGGTTTTAAAGCTTAGCCCAAGACATATCCATGGGTCCTGAAAGTAATCGATTTGGTTTAGTTTTGCGAAAGTTCCAGCCAAAAAACCGAATTTTGATTTTTTTTGTTAAGCTTGCTATAATTGGGTCCCCCCAAAGGAAACTATGGCCATGGGGTGAAACAAACCCACCCACTTTTTTGGGGGGGGGAAGAACCTGAAAACCAGATTTGGACAATTTTGCTTACCTGGCTAGCTAGCTAGAGGCTAAAAACCCTAAAAGTACCACTTCGTTGCTGGAGGACCCAGTACAGGTCCAATTGTGGATTTTAACTGCTAATACAACGTAAAAACAATTCTCGACACGTTAGTCTAATAAGTTTTATCAAATTATATACAATATTACATTGTTTTTAGCATTTTTCGAAAATTGCCCTGTGTTTATGTGTTAAAATTTATGAAACCAGTCCATTTGATGCTGCATTTTCAATGCCACATGAGTCTCGAAAAAACCTAAGGGCGGGTTTTTTAGTTATATATATACGTACGTGTCGTATATATGCCGTTGAATTTTACACAGGAAGTGTCAGAATTGCGCTACGAGAATTTTTAAGACCTGTGAGGAGGGGAGGGTTTATTTTCCCCCATTGGGTTTTCCCCTGCTACTTTTTTCATTATACCGGCCTAACGCTACAACCTAGAGAAGCTGGGCTTTTTTAGTGGGGGGGGGGGCGCCCCCCCACTTTTTGGGTTCCCCCCCCCCACTCGACCCCTTCCCCCCCCCCCCCCACTCGGCCCCACCCCCACTTTTTTGGGCTCCCCCCCCCCCACTCACCATAAGGTGCCCAGAAAATGCCAAATTTTAAGGATTTTGGTCAAAATTTTCAAAAATTTTCCGGCTTCGCCGGAATTTTTTCTCAAAAATCGTCTATTTTGGTACTCAAACTCGATTTTTGAGCACTTTTTAGCATAGTTATAGCAGTATATATAGGTAGAAAACAGGCTATTTTTACTGCATTTTTAGCGAATTTAGACCACTTTGGATCCCCCCCACTTTTGGGTTTTGAGGCTGGGCGATGAGACGCATGGGGCTAGAGCACTCATCTTTGGGTTATATACGATATGAGCTTCAGTCACTCTTAACGTAGTCGCACTAATTAGATTGGATTTATGTTTTCTAACAGTGTCTGTATGGAATATACTTATATATATATTCTTTTGTATGTATCACTATATGCTTCACTTTCTATCATATTTATTCATCACCGTTTACGTGTATGTTTTCTGCCTAACTGCCTTTGTTAATTTTATTCTTCGATATTTGAAATTTATTTCGTTTCATTTCTGTTGGCTATGGCTGCCGGTCGAACCAATAGTTCTTTATCTGACGTCACTGGAAGTTATAATACCACGGTCGCTTTTGGCGATGGTAAGGATAACTTACCTTGCTTCTCTTGTCCCCCCCCCACTAGTGGGGGGCTCCCCTCCCCCACTTTTTTTCGCCTAGAAAAAGCCCAGGAGAAGTGCAAATATATACGTAGGTTTAAAAGAAAGTTCTAAGTACGCCAAGTAGTGTGTAAAGTTCTCAGCTAGTCCTTATAATAAAAAAGTTACAGCCAAAATCCGAAAATGTGGGTTTCTCCCAATGGGCTATATATATATATATATATATTATATACTGTATTACTGTAACCCGGGCCAGCTTATGCTGGAAGGAAGAACCTTAGATACACCCAGTCTGGTGCTTAGCTCCCGAGACAAAAACAAACAAAAAAACAAGAAAATATAAATTACTCCCAGTTACGAGTATATATATACGTATATCATAGGGGTCGCGGCAGCGACCCCTATAATATGTGTCAAAAGTCCGTGGAGACACCGTAAAATAAGCTGCGCAGAGGCTGCGCAAGATCCTGCGCAGATCCTGCGCAGATTTCATGCGCAAATTGTAGAGCACATCGAGTTTAGTATGTATGCGAAGTTTCAGCCCCGTATCACTTTCCGTTAAAAAGTTGCGCCCCGGACCGGTTATGGCGGCGATGTTTTTTTATTTTTTCCGGTTTCTCCTATTTAATGGTCGTATTGTCCTGACTTTCCGCCTCTTTCACGTAATCTGCAGCGGAGGCCGGACCTAAAGGGGTATAGGGACTGGTAGTACCCCATGCGCCATTTAAGAATCGCTACTTTTTTTGCGCCGCAGGTGCGCCACAGCGCCGCAGCGGCGCCGCAAAGTCGGCTCAGAGCGAAAAGTGACCATTTTTGTGGTCGCCGCGCAGCTCGAGCGTTAAGAGCTGGAGCCGATTTCTTTTTATATTCAGAAACTACATATATTGAACTAACTAAATAGCTAAGTCTCGTTTCTCTATCACTTCCCACGCGACCACAGTGGCCGGTCAAAAATGGTGAAAATTCGAAATATGAAAAATCAAAATTTCTCGCTGTGTATTCAACTTAGAAAGCTCAATTCTTTCATACAAAGGTTTTCTGGCACGGCGAATTGATTCCCGTAAGCAGTTTTGCCGTCGGACTTACCCATATTGCTGGGCTGGTTCCACTTTGCTGTCGGGAGGGTCAAGTCGGTACCGACTTCCAAGAACACCATATAGGACTGTGCATAGCCTCTCAAAACTTTGTACATAGGGGTTTTCTGGTGCGCCCAGCTCATTTCCGGTGTCCGTTTTGCTGTCCGACCCACCCATTTTGCTGGGCTGGTTCCACTTTGCTGTCGGGAGGGTCAAGTCGGTACCGACTTACAAGAACACCATATAGGACTGTGCATGGCCTCTCAAAACTTTGTCTATAGAGGTTTTCTGGTGCGCCCAGCTCATTCCCGGAGTCCGTTTTGCCGTCCGACCCACCCATTTTGCTGGACTGGCTCCACTTTGCCGTTTGAAGGGTAAATCGGGTAGGGGGTCAAGTGGTCAAAAATAAAATTTTTCAAAAGTGGTCAAATTTGGTACCAAATGAAAGCCCTAAGTGAGCTGAACAACTTTTGTCATAGAATTGCATGCTCAAAGTGGCTGTAGAGTGCTGTGGTGGGGTGGGGTGGGGATGTAAGCGATTTTGGGACTGGGTCAAATATGAAATTTTTCAAAAGTGGTCAAATTTGCTACCAAATGAAAGCCCCCATCGAACTGAGCAACTTTTGTCATAGAAGTGCGTACCTAAAGTGGCTGCAGAGGGCTGTGGTGGGGTGGGGTGGGGACTTAGGCGATTTTGGGTCAAAAATTAAAACTTTCAAAAGTGGTCAAATTTGGTACCAAATGAAAGCCCGCATCGAACTGAGCAACTTTTGTCATAAAAGTGCGTACCTAAAGTGGCTGTAGAGGCCTGTGGTGGGGTGGGGTGGGGACTAGGCGATTTTGGGTCAAAAATTAAAATTTTCAAAAGTGGTCAAATTTCGAGTCAAATGAAGGCCCGCATCGAACTGAACAACTTCCGCCATAGAACCACCCAACCAAACTTGCTGTGTCGGATTTATATACTTGCTTTCTCAACCGGAATTTAAACGACAGACATAGGCCCAACACACATATTATCCCCTTTTGTGCGGAGCATTTTTGTTACTTGTATATATATATTTCACACAGGTATATATTCCAACAGTCGAAATAAAGAGAGAGCACTCTAGGCCGTCAGTTGGACCAGGTACATATATGTGCCGAGGGCCCGCTCACAAAATCACCCCGGAAGGATGCAACCGGTTCAAAGCAGCAGGGGCCCCCTAGCCCACCAGCAACCACATACTAAGACCCAGTGCCGCTCAGCACAGCACTCTACCTGGAACCCACTACAGGCCCCGGCCCGGTACAGCAGTACACTGGGCGTTCTCGGCTCACGCCGATACACCATGTAGTCCGACGCTCGATGCCACCTTCGGAGAACTCACTCCAGGCAGTCCTCCTTCCCGGAGGGCCATGACCGTCACTGCAGCACCGGATCCTAGCAAGGATCCAAGTGAAGAGCCATTGCACTTTTCCCCGGTAGACACCCACCGAGGCAATACGGTTCCCAGCACGCACCCTTAAGGTTCCTGACACTTTCACAACTAACTACCTAATGCCCTCCTCTAATACCATGCTCTGCCGGTCAGCCACACCACAGTTAATGCTCGCAACGAGATGACAGTAACAATTTGATATGGGCCAGGGGGATTGGAGAAAGCTCACTAAATCAAAACAATCTCCAGCAAGACCACCGCTCTCACGACCAAGAATCCAGCGAGGCCCCCGGGCCTGCTGAGCTATATATATATACGTATATACCTAAACAAGAGGGGCAAACAAACTTTCTCTGTCCCTTGTGGTGTGCAAGCAAATTTGAATAAAATCATTCCATTTTCACAAATTTTGGCCTTTATCGGAAAACAAGCTTTGTTAGTAAACAACCATTTTTAGAAAAAGTAACGTTTATATGTTTTTTTGCAAAACCTAGTTATTTATAGTAAAAAAAGTGAAAAGATCTAGAAATCAGAACATTTTTGAAAATTTTAGTGGTTTCGTTTTCGTTTAGCATGTTTTCTGTATGTTTTCCAGTACACGGGCGGGCGCCGCAGGCGAAAATTTTTAGACGTATTTATTCAAGTTTAAGTGTCTAAAGTTCTGCTTCATTTTTACAATACATATTTACGTAGCTAAAAAAATTGCAGTTTTGGAAAGGGCCCTCGACCTTAAAGGCATAGTTTCACTAGAAATTTTGGTTGGGCGGGGCCAAACTTCGGAAATTTGGTGGTCGACGTAAATTTGGTTTAAATTTGGTCGTCGAGGAGTACCCCCCGAACCTCCCCCCCAATTCGGGCCTCAGGAAATTTAAAAAAATGGTCTAAAAACGCAAAATTTTCTGTATTTTAACGCTTTTTTCGTTAAAACAAGGCTTGTTTTTCTCGTTAAAACAAGGCTTGTTTTTCTCGTTTTAGGCGTTTTTACACCGTTTTAAAGAGATTTTAAGCCAAAATTTGCGAAAAATTGTTCAAAAAATGACCATTTTTGGCATATATAATTTAGCTAACTTTTTGGCTCCAAAAAGAAAAAGTGCAGGGGGGGTTCTGGGCTTATTCTAGGGAATTTTTCTTGGGGGGGCTCTTTGGGGGGCCCTCGGGGGGCGAGTCATTCTTGGGGAAGCGAAAATTTTTCTAAAAACATGCTAAAAATAGCGCTATTTTTATAGTAATTGCCAAAAAAGTTCGTTTTTAGTGCAAAAATAGTGCTTAAATAGGCAAAAATCTACTAAAAATCTTCGGCGAAGCCGGAAGATTTTTGAAAATTTGGCCTTCTCAGCGATTTTTTCAGGGTAAAAGTTGGTACCAAAAGGGGCACCCACTTTTTTGGGGGGGGGGCGATTTTTGGGGGAGGGAACGAATTTTGGGGGGAGGGAAGGGTGTTTATGGGGGGGCCCAACCCCCCCCCCCACTAGAATAAGCCCAGGGGTTCGGGGGTAACCAAAAGTGGGGGGGGGAAATCAAAAAATCTGGGAGGGGGTAAAGCCCGAGGCCCCCTCCCTGGAGCTGCCACTGGTATTAGGATAGGTGTATATAAGGCTTGTGGTTCTCCAGCTATTTTTTCACCCTCCCCAGAAATTTTTGCCGGGGACGTCCCCTCTAACTGGGGAGGGGATAGTCGATCCGAAGGCTTGAAAATTGGCCAAGATTGGGTTTAGGTTAAGGTTAGGATAAATTTTCAAAAAAGTCCAAATCTTTGGCTTAACGTTATGTACAATACTTATTATTATTCCAGGTTTTCTCTGCCACACTTTTGGGGAGTTAAATATTTGTGCTGGGCTTATTCCCCCCATAAACGCCCCCAAAATTCGCCCCCCCCACAAACCAAAGGGTGCCCCTTTTGGTACCAAATAGTGCCCTTAAAAATTTGCTCAGAAGGCTAAATTTTCAAAAATTTTCCGGCTTCGCCTCGCCCCCAAGTAGAAAAAACCCTAAAATAAGCACAGATTATTAATTCAGGTTGTATACAACTGAAATTCGCCGGAGGTTTTTACTCATTGCTTGCCTTTTTGACCACTAAATCTGCCTATTTTTGCCATAAAAATTAAACAGTGTACATTATACCGTTATTTTTAGCATATATATTTTTAGAAAATTTTTTGCCCCCCCCCCAAATGCCCTTCGGACTTGTGAGGGGGCCTTCAGGAAGCCCCCCTCCCCAGAAAACTTCCCTAGAAAAAGGTAAAGGTAAAGTGACCCCTGGAGCAGGCCCGCACCCAGGATTTTGAAAAGGGGGGGTTCAAGGTGCAATGCAAACGGGGGTCTGGGGGGCGGAGCCCCCCAGACGTTGATGAATTTTTGCATTTTTGTCCAAAAATAGTACATTGGATGCGTATTTCTTGTAAAAAGTAAATTTAAAAATAAGTAATTTAAAATTTTTTAAAATAGCTGTTTTTGCCTTAAAAATAGCAAAAAGTTTCCATTTTGTTACCCCAAAAGGGAGGGTCTAGACCAGGGGCGTATCCAGGATTTTGAAAAGGAGGGGGTTTTAACTAAAATTTACTGAAAAGGAGGGGGTTTTGACAAAAATTTGCACTTTTTGTAATGGAGTATTCATGAAAGGTAACCCAAAAGGAGGGGGTTTCAACCCCCAAAACCCTCCCCCTGGATACGCCCATGGTCTAGACCCCTTGAACCCCCCCCTGGGTGCGGCCTTGCCCTGGAGAGAACTCCAACCTACAGAAGGTTGGTGTCGGTGCTTATCTCCGGATTCTCAGCCCGAAGCCAGGAGTGAGGGGGGCAATGGAACCGCCTCCGTGGGAAATCCGTTGGACATGGACCCCATCAAATGGAGATCCCCACAGGTGTCCCCTGGCATCCGTCTGGTCAACGGCGCTAAATGGTTTACAATTCTGCGGGGAATGGCTGATCCTTTCCCTTTCTGTTTTTATCGTCAGTCATGTCGGAGCTGGATATATACTTCCTGTCCTTGAATTATGCTCCCGAGTGGGTGGACCCCTTTTATTGCCCTATTCCGGGCTTCCCTTTGTGGTCCGCCTTGCTAAGACGTGTGCTGGACGTGGAAGTGGAGGCTCCCCATATGGATACTCCCCATATGGATCCGCCGGCCGCTAACGACGACGACGAAGCCAGGAGTGACAACTCCAATGTTGACTGCATCAGTGAAAAGGGGATCAGTCCTTCATTAGTCGTACGCCTGAACACAGACTCCTGTTATACCTTGCCATCGTAGTGGTACCCATTCACCGACCAGTTAAGGATAGACAGCTGGGTTGGCTGGAGCCCCCGGCGAACCGATGTGTGCTTTGTCCCTTCGAAGAGTCCCGGGGATTCGAACGTCGGACTGTTGGATCCTTAGTCGAACGCCCTAACCACTCGCCCGTCACGGAAACGTCACTGGAACGGCCCAGTTGTGGAAGAAATAAAGGTTAGCAAAACCTTTAGGGAACACCTTAAAGGAAGTTCAAAGTGCACTGGGGCAATTTTTGGCCAATTGTTTTCGCTGCGCGTCAACCCCCACCCCCACCCAAGTTGAGGGTCCAAATAGTTATGGGGTGGTTTGGAAAAATGGGTGGAGAGGTTGCCCCCTCCCCCAAACCCCCCCCCCCCCAATTACCTATGGGTACAGCTGTTCTATGCTTTTTGTACCTAACGGACCTTTCATGCACAACTTGTGCATGTGCAATTGTTCACAGTTATTTTTCTTGTATATACTTCAGGATACAGAAAGCAACAAATAGATTTTCAAGATGTGATGCGCCTGTTTGATCTGTTTCTGCAACATTTCATTTGTATATAGCCTGGCCTGTACCCAATTTTATCGAGCTTATATACGTATACGTCCTTTGCATAACATTCTTCTCTCTCTCATTCAAAAGCCATGGCCCCATTTAAGCATCTGCCGCTACTGATTTGGAAAAATGTGAAGCTTTGCCTAAAGCGACCGGTTCGCTAGTTTGTTGTCTCTGAGTTTTTGCTGTTTTGATTACTCTGCTATATGCCAATCTATTCCCAGTCGTATCTTATGTGTATTACGTAACAGGGATTGGGAGTGGGTTTCTTGCAATATTACGTGTATATATATATTTTATATATATATATATATATATATATATATATATGACTCGGATTCTGAGAAATTCGACTCTAGTTGTTCAACTTTAAAATCGAAGATAATCGATTTCGCTCATTCCGATATATATTAAACTAGAAGACATTCTAAGACCTTTGGCACTTGCCGTTTTTTCCAATTCCGCCTGTAGCGTTCACAGCGAGCCGTCAAAGTTGACCAATTTGCACGATTTTGGCTCTGTTCACTGGGTAATGCTTTGACAGCTGGCCACAACGTTTGCCTTAACCAAACCAGCTCAAATTTGGCACACATAGTAAGGATATATGGCCCAGTTTACACAACAAATTTGAGCCTTCTATCTGCTTTCCTGCTTTAGTTAAGTTCAACTTACAGCGAAAGTGGTCTTTCGGCTCTGATCAAAAATTAGCACATTTTTGGCCAAAACTATATGCAGATATCAAAAGCCAAAAGGACATTGGCATATATGTTGTACCTTAGTACCAGCCCTAACATCATGCAAAAAATCAGCGATTTTTAGGGGGAAATGCATAACCATTTATGACCTCGAACATAGGTCACTACAGCTGTGAACAGCAGAGTAGCCGTAGGTTGAACTGTCATTGACGAAGCTAAGCGCTACCTACAGTGCCTAATTTGTGCTCTTAATATTGTTATATGAAGACACTTTTGTTAGTAAAATATCAGGTACTTAGCCTTTTACATGTTTGAACTGATTCAAAAACAATAAGTACTAAACCGCGAAAGTTGCCTTTCAGCCCTGTCCAAAAATTTGCACATCTTTGGCCGAAACTACATGCAGATATCAAAAGCCAAAGGGACTTTGGCATGTATGTTGTACCTTCATACCAACCCTACCATCATGCAAATAATCAGCAATTTTTAGGTGGAAATGCATAACCATTTATGACCTCGAATATAGGTCACTACCGCTGTAAGCAGCAGAGTAGCCGTAGATTGAGCTACCCTTGACGAAGCTAAGCGCTAATTACAGTGCCTAATTTGTGCTCATAATATTGTTATAGGCAGACTTTTCTGGTGGTATTAATATCAGGTACTTAGCCTTTTACATGTTTGAGCTGATTCAAAAACAGTGAGTACTAAACCGCGAAAGTTGCCTCTCAGTCCTGTCCAAAAATTCACACACATTCCAAAACTGTGCTTGTCTCGTTGTTTAGGTAATCTAGCTACGTCATTTTTTATTTCATATAAACAAATGGAAATATCTCAATTAATCCATTCATTTAATTCATTCTTCAGTTTATTCAAAACAGTCACTGTACAAAATGTTGTCACAGACATCTTGGAATTCGTGCAGTTCCGTATAGTCGTCATTGTCAGTTGAGTTAGATTAGTTGAGTTTGATAGGCTCTGGTATGTTTACCGTTTTGGACTGGGCAGATAGTCTGCAGAACAAAAGCATATTCTCTGACCCCAGCGAAAATTTAATTGCAACCTATAAAGTTAGGAAGGCTTTGTCAGATATCCAATACTGGAATGTACACATTGTTCGAAACTTCCATCAGGATTCAGTCAAAACGCTCTTAATTAATGAACAACTGCTTCGAACTGACGTCTTTGTTACTCTTGACTGGGCCATGAAATGGATTCCAACAGCCGGTCGAGAAGAGCAAAGGTCCTGGCTTCCAAAAGCTGGGATTCATGGCATATTGCAGTTGTTTTTTACAAGAATGACTTGTCCAGTAGCGGATATGCTCAAGGACTGTACACCCGAACCTATGTCCACATTCTAGATGTAGATCAACCGCAAAACAGTGTTGCCGTGTTTTGACTTGCAGCAAGTAAAAAATTTATTTCCTTGGATAACCACAGCATACATTTGCAGTGATTACGTATGCCATGTGCTGTCACTGCGGAAATACCTTGCCATCAGTTTTTAAAATTTCTGAAATGACATCAATTGATGTGAAAAGATGGTCACTTAGTGAAACACAGGCTGGAAAGGGTCCATGCGACAGGGCTGATTCCTATATAAAAGCACATACGCATGTATGTTGATGAAAATAATGCATCAACAACTGCGACCGAGTTTTATAGCACAATGAATTCTCATGGCGATGTTAAAGGGACCCAGTGCTTTCCGAAGTATTATTTTCAATCCTGTCCAGTCCAAATCCTGCACAACCCGAATTCCAGGGGCCAGTTTCATAAAACTTGAAACTTGCAACTTGCATATGCAAGTTGCAACTTGCGTGTGCAAGTTACAAGAAAAGTGTTTCATAAACCCTCAAGTGGGACTTGCGGACTTGCACTTGAACTGCAAGTTGCAAGTCCGCAAGTTGCAAGATGTCCGCTAACACTTGCGGTCAGAATCTGTTTCATAAAAATCGTCAATACACGCACTTGCAACTTGCACTTGCGGTGCAAGTGGTTGAGTGAATTTTCACTGAACAAATGGAACAAAAATTGCTATAACTTATTTTAATTTTAATATTTTTTGGAAAAATTTTATGACAATACTCTTTGGATTATTATCGTAATACAGCGGGAATTTCAAACAATTTCTTTAATTTTTGAAATTTATATGAATTTTCAAATATTTCTGGTTAATTTTTTAAAGATCAGCTACTTGGTAACTTGCACTTGCACTTGCGTTTACAAGTTGTCAAGTCTTGCAACTTGCGTAGCTAATTTCCGCAAGTAGCAGGAAAAGTTTTATGAATCACTGACAACTTGAACTTGCAGTTCAAGTGCAAGTGCAAGCTCAAGTGCAAGTTCAAGTTACGAGATTTTTATGAAATTGGCTGTTTTGGTGTTTTGGGATATTTCGATTTTTGAATTTGAGAGATCACTCACCCAACAGCCATAAAATTACAGCGTAGCGACATTTCGACGTTGGCGTAGGAATTGTGATTCCGAATAAATTTTATGACGTAATCATGTGTCGACCGGCTGTTGGAATCCATTGTCATGCTCAGTCAAGAGTAATAAAGACGTCAGTTCGAAGCAGTTCATTAATTAAGCGCGTTTTGACTGAATCCTGATGGAAGCTTCGAACAATGTGTGCCTTCCAGTTTTGGATATCTGACAAAGAAAGCCTTGCTAACTTTATGGGTTGCAATTAACTTTTCGCTGGGTTCCGAGAATATGTTTTTGTTCAGCCGACTATCTGCCCAGTCCAAAACAGCAAACAGACCAGAGCCTATCAACTCAACTGACAATGACGACTATACGGAACTGCACGAATTCCAAGATGTCTGTGACAACATTTTGTACAGTGACTGTTTTGAATAAACTGAAGAATGAATTAAATGAATGGATTAATTGAGATCTTTCTATTTGTTTATGTGAAATAAAAAATGGCCTAGCTAGATTACCTAAACAACGGGACAAGCACAGTTTTGGAATGTGTGTGAATTTTTGGACAGGACTGAGAGGCAACTTTCGCGGTTTAGTACTCACTGTTTTTGAATCAGCTCAAACATGTAAAAGGCTAAGTACCTGATATTAATACCACTAGAAAAGTCTGCCTATAACAATATTATGAGCACAAATTAGGCACTGTAATTAGCACTTAGCTTCGTCAAGGGTAGCTCAATCTACGGCTACTCTTCTGCTTACAGCGGTAGTGACCTATATTCGAGGTCATAAATGGCTATGCATTTCCACCTAAAAATTGCTGATTATTTGCATGATGATAGGGCTGGTATTAAGGTACAACATATATGCCAATGTCCTTTTGGCTTTTGATATCTGCAGATAGTTTTGGCCAAAGATGTGCAAATATTTGGACAGGGCTGAAAGGCAACTTTCGCGGTTTAGTACTTATTGTTTTTGAATCAGTTCAAACATGTAAAAGGCTAAGTACCTGATATTATACTAACAAAAGTGTCTTCATATAACAATATTAAGAGCACAAATTAGGCACTGTAGGTAGCGCTTAGCTTCGTCAATGGCAGCTCAACCTACGGCTACTCTGCTGTTTACAGCTGTAGTGACCTATGTTCGAGGTCATAAATAGTTATGCATTTCCCCCTAAAAATTGCAGATTTTTTGCATGATGTTAGGGCTGGTATTAAGGTACAACATATATGCCAATGTCCTTTTGGCTTTTGATATCTGCAGATAGTTTTGGCCAAAAATGTGCTAATTTTTGGGCAGAGCCGAAAGACCACTTTCGCCGTAAGTTGAACTTAACTCAAGCAGGAAAGCAGATAGAAGGCTCAAATTTGTTGTGTAAACTGGGCCATATATCCTTACTATGTGTGCCAAATTTGAGCTGGTTTGGTTAAGGCAAACGTTGTGGCCAGCTGTCAAAGCATTACCCAGTGAACAGAGCCAAAATCGTGCAAATTGGTCAACTTTGACGGCTCGCTGTGAACGCTACAGGCGGAATTGGAAAAAACGGCAAGTGCCAAAGGTCTTAGAATGTCTTCTAGTTTAATATATATCGGAATGAGCGAAATCGATTTTTGAGGTTGAACAACTTATAATTGACCCGGGTCGAATTTCTCAGAATCCGAGTCATATATATATATATATATATATATATATATTCTTAAAGCCAAAATGTTTGAATGGTTTGAAAATGTTTGCAAGATTTACCCTAAAAGCTTCAAATTTTACATAGTCCTAGTTAGAGATGCACCGAGGTCGCCGCCCGCCACTACCGGGGCAGGGGCCGGGGCCTGGAAATTGGGAAAACTGAAACTGAAAATTTTCTTAAAAATTCAAATTTTGCAATTGTATATATAATTTTTGGTATACAAACGTTACTGTTGTTATTTTCACTCGAATCGGTAGAGAAAGCAAACGATTTCCAACACTTTGACCTTTTTGACTGATCAGATTTTCGAAATTTTGATCAGAAAGTGTCAAAAATTTACAGAATTTCGCTAATTTTTGGCCCCGGGCCTGACTACCGGGGCCGGAGCCAGGGCCTGGCCCCGGTGCATCCGTAGTCCTAGTTTGGCCCGCCTCCGTATATATACAGTACCCTGCACGAGAAGGGTAACAGTTGGCGAAATCGTCAAGTTGGCGATACTTCTTGTGTGAATTGCGACATTCGTGAACATTAGCGAAAAGGGCGAACTGGTTTACGAAAATCGTCAACTTGACGACTTCGTCAACTGTTACCCTTCTCGTGCAGGGTACTGTATAATATACGTACATTTAGAGGGTGGGGGAGAATTTCAAAACGGCTGGGGGTCCCCTCCCATTACATTGCACCATTAGACGTATGATATATAGTACGTATATGTATGTACGTATGTCGTAAGAATTGTGCAGCTGTTATAGCAAGGTTCACAAAAAAAAATCAAAAATCGAAATTTTGCTGGCAATTTCGCAAATGAAGTCCGATCGAAAAACTTTTGGTACGTATGGAACGGCAGTGACCCCCTCTACATATGGTGCAAATTTCATGCCGGTAGCCCTCATGTAGCGTGAGTAATAAAAAAATTTTGTGATTTTTTTTGTGAACGAATTCACAAAAAAAATCACTTGTTCACAAAAAAAATCACCACCGGATCTGATCTCAGGATATAGCTAGGAAATTTTTCTTTTCATGCATAAATAGAGCATAGTCCATAGTGTTATTATGTAAAAAAATTTGGACCCCAAAGTTTTTTTTGCACAGGCTGAACTTCGAATTTTGGTTCTCGGCCCCCGGGTCCAAAGTGGCTACCCAGGCCAATGTGCTTGACCTTTATTATTGATACCAGGAAGCTAGGAATCCACTTATTTTGTGTTCTATTGCTCTAGTAAGCACAGAACAAACAATTTGGCGGAGTAATTTCGAATCTGGAATGGTCACGTGACTTGGCCTAGGGTCACGTGACCTGGGTCGGGGTCACGTGACTGACCAAAAATTTTATTTCAAGGCCCCAGAAGCCTAAAAACTCGCCTATATAGGTTTTTCGGTGCGTAGAATTCAAATTTGGCATTAGTTTTTAGGTAGCGTTTGCCCAGATAGGTGATCCTGACCACCACCTGGGTCCGGAGGGTCCGGGCCGGGTCCATCGGCCGGACCGTCTGTCAGAAGGGGGATGAGGTACCTAAAACATGCTCTATATAGGTTTTCCGGGTAGCTGAGCTCGAATTTGGCGTTAGTTTTACCCTAGCGGTTGCCCCAGAGGCATTTTATAAATAGTTGATAGTGATTTTTCTTTTGTGAACTTGTTCACAAAAAAAATCACCCGCCGGTGGCGAACCCAGAGGACATGGCAGGGAATCCAATATATGGTTGGATAGCTTAGAGTTAGGACATGTCACATGCATAATATGGGGTAGCTGCGCAAAGTCCATAGTGAGTACCAGCAAAAATTTCAATTTTGGTCCGGAGTTGTCCGAGGGTCCGATTTTGGGTGGGTCGACTATTTTGGGCACCCTAGTCGGAGGAGTTGGACCTCGGCAGCCAAACTTATATATATTAGGGTTGGGACTTGTGGCTATTACCATGCAAAAAATTTTCCGGCTGCGGCTTGTTGTTAGCCGTCTAGGTGGGTGATTTTTTTTGTGAATTTTCGGGGTGATTTTTTTTGTGAACCTTGCTATACTAGCTTTTCGTACCTATATATATTCTTAGTTTTAATTTTTATCGGATTATTGTCCAATTTTTGAATTGTTTTAGGGTCAGGTGATCGGACAAATCTTTGCCCCCCTGGTGATGTTTCTAATCATGACGTTGCTGCGACAGATTGTCAAGACAGAACTCCATTCTCCGTGTTAGTTTTTCTTTTCTGTTTTTTTTTCTGGAACCACCTAAATCCTATTCTCTTTTTTCGTGTATATATCTATTGCAATGATTAAAATGTTTTAAAATGCTCTCAATTTTGCATTGCTTTAGAAATTTTTTCTCACTCAAGTCCGGTTATTACCTGGAAATCTGTTGCCATCAAGTTTTGATTTAATTTGATTGATTTATTTTATAATTTAATTTGTGCGTAGGTAGGTAGTACCTATTTATTATTATTTTTTTATTTTGCTTTATTTATTTTTTTATTTGATTTTTTCAGGTGCATTCAGTCCTAAAGCCATGCCCAGTGCCGGCTTTCTGACCTGGATGCAGTCCTATGTCTGCCTCCTGTCCAACAACTACACCTGTTTCGACCGGCAGACCCCGGTCACCTTCACGGATGATCTGAACATTGGACCTGAACAGGAACGATCTCTGTAAGAACAGAATCAAAGTTTGTTGGAAAAATGTGTTGGGGAGTACGTATAGTCAGGGGGGGGGGAGAAAAACATGAATAGGGAAGCAAGCCTCCAACTTTTTCTTCGCTTGGATTTGGATCGGTTTGAGTATACCGTTGTGTACCGTGGGCTGGGCAAATACCTATCCAATCGTATATTCAAACTTCTCTTATACCTCACTCAGCTTTGGTTTAAAAGGTTTAAAAGCATTGTTTCAACCGTTTTTAGCGTGCAAAACTACCTAGGCACCCACCTAACATGGTCAATTTTTTACTGGGTGTACGCAGGGGAAAACCACTATTACCATATGATAGAGCAAGTCAAATTATGCCCGCATGCCAAGTTATAGTAGCCAAAGTTTGATAGTTGTTAGATATAGACTTGCAAACTTTCGAAAATCCTTAGCATTTAGGCCAATTTTGGGAGGTCACCTTTGGTCAAGTACTGTACTTACAGAATCAAACTTAGAAACCAATCTGGTACTGTAGGGTATACTTCTAGACTTGCTCTTTCTAATGGGCTATACTAGGCAGCTGCAACTGCTATGGTTGGGGAGTAGGCGACCATGTTTCCCCCCCTCTGACTATAATATGTGATTTCTGGAACTTATCTTTTTCATAAACTTTGTCCGTTTAATGATGTGGATTTTGGAAAAAACCCAAAAATTCATAAGTCTCAGGCTGGCTATTAAAGTTCACGCCCTGCCTGACTATGCCTTTAGCGCAATTTTAGGTAAAAAGGTAAAGGTTTACCCCAGGAGATATCTCCGTCCTGCCACAGGACATGGGGTGCCGGTGCTCATCCCCGGATTCTCAGCCGTAGAGCCAGGAGTGTCACCTCAAATGATGACTGCATCCGTGGAAAGGGGGGGGCCCTTCTACACAGACTCCTGTTACCTTCCCACCGTAGTGGTACCCATTTACCGACCAGTTAAAGATGGATAGCTGGGTTGGCTAGAGTCGAGAAAGCTTTGTGGGTTCTGGAGGTCGAACCACCGACCGTAAGATCGGAACTTCTGACCAGCGCCTTAGACCACTCGGCCAACTCGACTCAGATTTTTTAGCAGATTTAGCAATTTTAGCAGATTTTAATTTTCTTTTTTCAAAACATGACCGCCGCTCCCCCCCCCCCAATCTCTTACCTTCCTGTCCTGAAGTCTCGTAAATTATTTATATTCTGGGTTTTCTGTTACGTATAGTGTTCATTCTGTACGTACATGGTACGGCACATGGGCATATCCAAAGTTTCAAAATTTTGGATACGACACCCCTGGTGCGTCGTGTGGACTACCGAAGGGAACGCATGCATGAACTTAGAAAATTTGTGTATATACACTTGTGTAGTAATTGTTTGTCCTCTTTTTACAGATTGTATGTTATGGGCACTGCCTACAAGGGTCTGGTGACCAACCCGGTTCCCTTCTCAGAAGCTACCACGGATGCCCTAACCTTTCTCGACTTTCTATCCGATCGAACCCCGCTAGATCAGCCTACTTCCGGTTAGTGTTGTTGGATTTGAATTATCCAGTATATAGTTGTTCATCTTTTTTTCTATGTCTGGAATTGGAATTTAGACTTCTGCTCTGCACTGTCATGGTTCCGCTCAACTTGCCTGTACACACTAAAATGTACTGGGGGTGACTCTCCGAGTTAAGCTTCCTACATTTACAGTTTTCTGTAAATGTCTCCCTTTGTGGGGCCTCGCGAAAGCTCAGCGGCTAGCGGGCGGGAAGTAACTATACCTACCTACCTACCTACATGTCTGGAATTGACTCTTATTCGAACTTATTCGAGTTATTAGGCTCTCTTAGTCCAGGAATTCATAGGGGGCACGTATCGCTCGCTATACGCTGGATATCAATGAGAATAGGAAAAAAATCAAAAAAAAGAATAGGAAAATTTCTGTGTGTCCACATTTTGATGATTTCCTATTTTCTCTGAAATATTTTGTTTGTTAGGACTCGCAGCCGTTATATACATACGTACGTCCGTACGCATGATTCCTTGGGGGACAACGAAGTGCACCTGCAGATCTCGTGGCACATCTTTTGATCTAGATTATGCCTGTACACAGTTTCTGTTTTTTCTCGGAGATGTTCAAGATTTTATTTAAATTTTCATTTTTTCTTTCTCTTTTTTCTTTTTTTCTAGGTGATACCCCCGTTCTAACGCTGTTTCATGATGCCAGTAATGCCTCTGCTGTTCTGATTCAGGGCTGGAAGCTGTCTTCTGGAAGTGCCAAAAGTTTCCTACAGGCCACACTGCGTGCCAGCTTTATGGCTACCTATGCAGAATTGGTAAGGGATGTACAGGAAGGCTAGTTCTTTTTTTCACTTTTCAACCTTACTCTCATCTATTTTTTTCAAAAAAAGGGGGGGGTGAGCGGCCCACTCTTTTGGGGTAATTTTGTCCGATTTTCTCCGATGTCGCAGATTTTTTTACATATATATTTCTTGCCTAAACGCTCCAATATATTTAACGAGGTTTTGAAATTAGTGTCGTTGGTCTTTTTGGTTGATGAGCAATTTCATCTGGGAAGTTGAGGTCTACTTGCGGATAAGATTTTTCAAATGAATTTTTGAATATTTAAAATTTGACTTATCAAATGTTTAGCACATGTAGATCACAAGTTTGATGTGAAATAAGTCATGATGCTTAAGACCAGGGGCGTATCCAAGATTTTGAAAAGGTTGGGGGTTTTCGCAAAGATTACCGAAAAGGTGAGGGTTTTGACAAAAATTTACACTTCTTGTAATGAAGTATATTGGTAAAATTTTGCTTCGGATTGGGTTGAAAAATTTTAGGGTTTAACCCCTCCCCCAACTCCCATGGATACGGCCATGCTTAAGACTAATGACTTTAACGTACAATCTCTTTAAAGTATACTGTTTGGACACAGCGACATCTTAGAAAATCGGAAGAATGAGCCCAAAAGTGCACCACCCCTTTGGGAGTTTTTAGGCAAAAAATCAGTGGGGACAGAATTGGCTAAAAATACACTACAAATTGCTAACTAATTCCGGAAAATTTTTGAAGATTTTGGCCAAAAATCCAAAAAAAATTGGTAATTTCTAGGCATTCTATGGTGAATGGGGGGATGTCCAAAAAAGTGTGGGGAGGGAAACCAGTGGGGGGAAGGGGTCTAGTGGAGGACCCAAAAAGTGGGGGGGGTCGCCCCCACCCCCTCAGCCAAAAATCTCAGCCCCTGAAGTGTTGATGTTTCGGAGAAATATCTGGCTTATTTTTAGGCCAAAATTTATGGGGGGGGGCTCAAAGTTGCCCCCCATCGATGGGGGGGGGGCTCACCAAAAGTGGGGGGGGGGCATATTTTTGAAACAAATTTTGCAAATTTGTACGTTTTTTGTGTTAAAATTGCCAAAATCGCTAAAAATGACCAATTTTAGGTGTTTTTACGCTAAAATAGGTGAAAATTTAGTTAAAATTCCGGCGAAGCCGGAAAAATTTTTGAAAATTTACGGTAAAAATGGTGAAATCTGGCAATTTTTTGGGTTATGGGGGTGAGGTCAAAATTTATGGGGGGGGGCTTCTATGGATGGGGAACCTCGAATGGGGGGGGAGGAGGTTGCCGAGTGGGGGCCCCCCACCCCCCCCCCCAGTAAAAATAAGCCAGAAGCATTATATATATTATAATGTAGGTGTAGCTGTTTTTATATTAAATTGTTTTTTGTATTTTATATTATTTTGTATAATCTTATTCTTTTTTTGCCTTTCTCTTTTTCAGCTTATCCTAGCCAACAACCCGGCCACCCTTGCCCTATTTGTCAATCAACAGCTCGGCCCCGCTAGCTCGGCCGGCAATCAATTTCTGACCGGCCTATTCAGTATGCTGCTGGGCGGTCCGGATTTCGACAAACCCTTTAAGGCCATTTTCTGTCATAGAGACTGGCTTAATCGAACGGTTGCGGGTCTAGATAGACCTGGGGATGTGGGTCGAGAAATCTGCCAAAGTAGAGGAACCCTGGCACAGTTTGGTAGCAACCTAAATACTGGATATCTGTTGCAAAATGTAGGTTTATGTTTTTTGCGAGGGGGGGTTGTGTTTTTGGAGGTGAGGGTTTTGTTAGTTTTTGGTGGGGGACGCGTCTGTCAAGGAAATTAAAATGCGACTTCGTTTTTTTGATGTAAAGTGTGTGTTCGTATGTTTTTAGGATAGGGTGTTTTGGATGTTTTGTAGGCTGGGGATTTGTTAGATTAATTAGCAAAGATTAAATTTAAATTAAATTTAGGCTTCACTACTTGTTAGTGTTCAGGGTTTATGTAGTGACTAACACTTGCTCGAGAAAAAACTACTGCTTTTCTATTATATACGTGCTTTTCTCAAAACGTCTTATTTCATTATTAAAGCAATGACACTGTATTCATAAGCAATTTGCTGCACGTGCGCTTGAAAGTTGCAATACACGAGCTAACTGTAAAACAGGTTTCTATGGCAAACTTTCTTAAAAAGTATTTGAATGACGTTGCTACATGAAGTTTTTTTAGACGAACAAAGTTTATTATTCAGCATACGTACTACGTATGCTTATTTAGCGTATATGCAGAGGTGTTAACGTCTGTCACTGTATAGACATGAATTTGTTGTAGTGTCATAATATGAGAAAGAAACTTCGAATGTACAGTACCTACGTAATATTTTTATGTAAGTTTTTTTGAAAATTTGTACGTACTCGGATAGCTAGGTGTCGTGTGTGGGTTGGGGGGTTTCTTTTCCGTGTTTTTTGTAATATTTTGCCAGTTTTTTCTGTTTTAGATTCCCCGATATCTGCAGAATCTTACTGGTGTAAATATGAACTCCGTTCCCCTCTCTGAGCTGGTCTACTATGGTCAAATGGCACGAAAATTGGCCAGGTTTTGGGTATAACGCTGTTTCTGTTCTATTTCTGTAATGCATTTTTCAGTTTTTTTTGATTTGTTTCAAAAGTGAAAATTCAAATTGAAAAATAGCATCTTAAGTGTTTTGATCTTGCAGATTATTTTTTCGTTACGTATTGCTGGACGAGTATGTATTCGATTCATCCTATATTTTACCGTTGTCATTTTGATTTAAAATTTTTGATTCTCTGAAAAATATTTAAATCCTGTGGATTTCGGGCAGGGCAGTTTAGTGAAACGCGAATTGTTTAATTTGGCCTTGCATTACGTATGGTTGTCCTATTAGAGTTCTGTAGGGAAAAGGTACAAAATTCTAGACTTTTGTTTTTTTGATGGTTTTTTTCGGAAGATATTATATATAATATCAGTAGCGTAGGTACAAAAAATTTTCAGGGGGGGCGGTTTTGTCCGAGGACTTTTGGGGGGGGGGGGTAAAATTTTCTCGTTTTGCGTAACATGCATAATGCGTATTATACTGCAAGTTGTCCTTTAATTCAAAAGTCTTCTATGGTACATGATTTCGACTTGTTACAACTGAAAGCGAAATCCTAGGTCCCAAACGGGGGGTCTGGGGGGCGGAGCCCCCAGAAGTTGAGAAAAATTTTTAAATTTCGCCATTAAACGCTACTGAAACATTTACTTCTTTATAAATGATTTATCAATTGATTAACAAACAACATTTTGTACCTTTATATATTTGCTATTTTCTACGTTTACTGTCTTGTCCGAAAACCGAAACTATTAGAATGCTCCCATTAAAGAACTGCGTATTCTGATCATATCAACCAATTATGTCAAGGCTGATAATGTTGGGAATAACGCAAATAACAGCAAAACTGCAAAGCAACTTATATAAATAAACATTTGTTAGCATGTTTAATGAAAAATAATATTTTTAATAATCGAAATAACCAAAATTCGCGCCGGAGGCGCGAAAATTATTTTAATGGTGTAGAAAATGCATCAATATTGAGCTAATTTAAGCATTAATGTATAATTTGTGTATGTTTCTAATAAAGTTAAACGCCCGCGCGCCGCGCGGGCGTAAAATTTTTCTTTTGCCCAATTTTTTCAGGGGGGCAAAGCCATTATTTCGGGGAGGGCGGCCGCCCCCCCCCGCCCCCCCCCTATCTACGCTAGTGTATAATATTTATTTTTGCCTTTTTTTACAGACCAACACAGGGATTGTTGATTTGGCAGAGTCCATTGGAAAGGTGAAGCGAACCAATGAAAGTCTAATCTCATTTTTTACCTGTGATCCAACCTCTGTGATACCTCGTAAGTTTTACCCTGTGTTAGTTGCCCCCATAAGTTTGGTGCACTTATTCTCCTCATTTTTAGGTTTGAGAAGAGAGGTTACATCCTTTACTACCCGATATTCATGTGGTTTGGGGGAGGGGGGCGGGTTTACCCCCGCTAGACCTAAAGCTCGCCCCCCACCCGAATCCGGAGATTTTTCCTGTTTTTTGGGCAAAAAACCGGAAAAATTTGGTTTTCCGGCGGCCTTTCCCCCAAAAATTTTCCTACTGCACATGTCTGCCCCTGAATCTAGAACATACCTGAATGGGAGGTCAAATTTCACTGACCCTTGTGAAAGCAAATTTGGGTACCCCTTGTGAGAGCGATTTTTCTTAGGGATACTTTTCAAAGCGATTTTTGCGATATTTTAACTAAAAACTAAAACAGTGAGTTTTTAACGAAAAAACGTTTTTCGGACATTTTTTAGCAAAAAATAGAAATTGTAAGTGAAAAATTTCGGCGTAGCCGGAAAAGTTTTGGAAATTTTAGTCGTATAATTTTTTGGACGATTTTCTTACCCCTTGTGGGAGCAATTTCGCGAACCCCTTGTGGACGACTTAGCCCAGGGGGGGAATCCCCCTTCCCCCCTTGTCCACCTGTGACCTAGAAGGATTGTAAGAGCCATAGCTTTTACCTAGTCAGGAACTAAAGTGCGTACTAAATTCTGGTGTATAAATTATTTTGAAATTTGACAGGAAAATTTTCCTGGCTACATCCTCCCTACCCCTCTTTGGCATAAACTGTGTGTGAGTGGAAAAAGCTGGGCAGAATACGTCCGAACGCCGTTTATGTCAGTTTTGATGAAAAATACTTACGTCCTTAATCCTTATAATTTTACTTTTTGTTTTAAAATTAATTTTCGATAATATGCAGCTGTTACGTATTAATTCTGTTTATTATATTTATTGGGAAATATTTAATTATATAAATATTAATTTTGTCTTTTTAATTTAAAATAGAATTTAATTTTAATTTAATAATACTAAATTATTTTTCTCTACATTGGTTTCAGAGATGGCCTCTGTTCAAGAAAGTCGGAAACGCTTTGAACGACTGCGCAAGCAGACCGGTGGGGGCCTGCCCGTTACAGCCAATCCGAATTCCGGCCAAGATTCGGAAGATTCCGAAAATTCGGAATCTCCCGGAATTTCCGTCAATAGTCGCCAGTTGCGGGGCGCCAGTTCGGCCGACATTGAACAGGAAAGTCGGGCCCTAAGGCAGTCCTGGGGCAGTTCCTATGGTTTTGATTCGCGGGAGGAATTTTTTCGCCGACTGCAAGAGGCACAGCGCCTCCACATGTATCTGGATGCTGATGATATGGCCCCCGAAAAATCTCCAGGGGGTAGTTCCTCCCCTCAGGATTATTCGGGTAATGGGAGTAGGGACCCGAGGGACCCTGACGGGTCCCCCTCCTTAGCCTACCAACCCGAGGTTCAGAAGATGTGCGGTCGTATGATAGTGGTTGATACGGGTAAGGCATTTTGATTTTGTTCTCATCTTTTTGAGTGTTTTTTCGTTTTTTCTATGGATTTTTGTTTTTTTGACTTGTTGAAGTTTAGTATTTACTGTCATCAAGAGTACACTGGGCTTATTCTAGGGAATTTTTCTTGGGGGGCTCTTTGGGGGGGCCCCTCGGGGGGCGAGTCATTCTTGGGGGGGGGGGCGAAAATTTTTCAAAATTTTTCTAAAAACATGCTAAAAATAGCGCTGTTTTTATAGTAATCCCCAAACAAGTTCATTTTTAGTGCAAAAATAGTGGATTCAGTGTTAAAATGGGCAAAAATCGACTAAAAATCTCCGGCGAAGCCGGAAAATTTTTGAAAATTTGGCCTTCTGAGCGATTTTTTCAGGGCAAACGTTGGTACCAAAAGGGGCACCCACTTTTTTTGGGGGGGGGGGGGGGGGTTTTTGGGGGGGAACGATTTTTGGGGGGGGAAGGGTGTTTATGGGGGACCCCACCCCCCCCCACTAGAATAAGCTCAGGTACATAATAACTGAGAGTGTGACAAGCGCCACGCTGTTAGCTATTCGGCTTGCGACATGATCTGCAGGATAACGGCTGACCCACCCCACAAATTAGACCCTTCACTTCCTGGCATTTTTTAGTGGGGATGGGGGGGCGGTGCCCCCACTCTTCGGCAAGCCCCCACCGACTTTTTTGGGGGTCGCCCAAAAGTCCCAAAAATTAGGTTTTTGAGGTCAAATTTTCAAAAATTTTCTCTATTTTTAGCTTTATGGATAGGGCAGTAAGTTCATTTTAAGCATAAAAACAGCGTTTTTACCGTAAAAATGCTAGTTTTGCGCTAAAAATTTATGTATATTTATACCTTGGACTCGCCTCCCCCATTTTTCGTAAGCCCTCCCCCCCACTTTCTAAACCCTAAAGAAATGCCAGCACTTCAAACAAATTAGCACGCTATGCTTGTGCGCTGAAGCTGGCAACAGACGCTCTTTGGACTAATTATAGTTGTGTTTTCGAGCTTTAGAACGTAGGCATTAGTGTGTGAATTTTTTTGAAGTGATGGGTCTAATTTGTCGGGGGGGGGGGGGGTGGTGGTCAGCCGTTATCGTGCAGATGATGTCGCAATCCTAATAGCTAAGAGCGTGGTTCTTGTCACACTCTTAGTCTTGCCGTTATGGTGTTAGACATAGAAAATTGTTGTAAAGATTAGTGGTTTTTATAATGATCCCATCAAAGACCGTTTAATCATTCCATGCAATTTCCTTCTAATCTTCCGTTTTGCAGAGGCCAAATGTCGGGCCCAGTTTCGTGACCTGCTCACTTCGTTGGGAATGAAGAATTGGCTGAATCGGCTGGTGATGCTGATGCGAGGCAATATTCTGCTGGCACCACAGAGCCCTCCAGTGGATAGAATTGCTGAGAGGGTTGGTTGTGAAAATAGTTGCTAAATTCACACACAGACTGAGCATTTTGGATTGAAGGCTGCAAAATTTTAGATTTTGAATTTTTCTTAAGATCCTAGTGTGGATTGTCTTGCTTTGTAAAATGGTAAAATTTGTTGGACAAATGGTTGAATATGTTGGAGTTTGCATGGAACTTAGAATTTCTATTTGGTGAAAACATTTTTTGGGAATGATCGGGGGGGGGGGTATGTGAAGAAATGGTAATTTTTTAAATGAAAAATTTTTTATTAAATTTTGGAGCTAAAAATCTACCAGACAAGTCTTGATGGTGAAATAACCTTGCTTTTGTCTATAGTACTGTATTCTCTAGGTTTGTATTTTAAACTAGTTTTTTCATTTTCCACTGTTTTATTTTTTTACTTTTTTGAACCTGGTTTTTTTATTGTAGCTGAGAAAATCTCTGGCACAAATAGATCATATACGACGCAGTCTGTACTGGTATCTACAGAATGTGGATCAAATCGGGGAGCGCTGGGACGCCCGCCCCCCACTGGCTGAAGCCATAGCAGTTTGTTTTGATACTTTTTCTTTAACTGTTTTCTGTTTTTTTCATGATAATAATATGCTGGGCTTTGTCTAGGGAATTTTTCTTGGGAGGACCCTCGGGGGGGGGGGCGAAAATTCTTTTAAAAACATGCTCAAAATTGCGCTATTTTTATAGTAATCGCCAAAAAAGTTTGTTTTTAGTGCAAAAATAGCGCTTAAACAGGCAAAAATCGTCTAAAAATGTCCGGCGAAGCCGGAAAATTTTTGAAATGATCCTTCTGAGCGATTTGTTTCAGGGCAAAGGAATGGTATCAAAAGGGGCACCCACTTTTTTGGAGAAGGGCGATTTTTTGAGGGGGGGGAAGACTGTCTATGGGGGCCCGCTAGAATAAGCTCAGAAGACATACTTTTTGTAGATTTTTGTAGTAATGACTTTCGTTATGTGTTGACTTTTCTTGTGTGGGGGTGGCTACAAGTAACTCTTCAGGCGGTTGTCTTTTCACTTTTCATTGGGGCCAACAATGGGTGGGGGAAGCCCCCTGTGGGGGCTTATCCCAAGGGGTCTGGACCCCCTTTTCGGATAGGTTTTGAAACTTTTAGCTATTTTTGGTGCAAACTTGGTTATTTTTTGAAAAAAATGGGTGTGAACCCCCCCCTTTCAAAATCCTGAATACGCCCCTGCCCTTACTTACTGCAGAAGCTGTCTTAATACTTGGATGATGTTACATCATACAAACTGTTATCTTTTTACTCTATTTTTAATCTTTTTTGTAAATGTTTTTGTTTTAGAATCTCCTGGTGGCTGCTGGCAATCTAACCGAAACCCTTCTGCCTGGAACTAAAGGGCGCCAGTTTGCCACGCAAGCCCTAGACCTGTTGGAGCCCTTGAAAGAGTCTTTAGACGAACTGTGGTCCCCCGCTGGGGTTAACAGTACCAAAGAAGCCCTCAGAAACATTCTGACTTGGTTTGAGGTTTGTTTTCCCATTTGAATTCGTGTTTTTTTTCGATTGCTCAGGAAAAGTTAGAGTAGAGTAGAGAGTTAAAAAGGAAATAGTTTTTGTGCGTGCTGTATTATGTAGTGATGGGCGCCATCAAATAATACCCCTATAATTTTTCGATAATTCGCATTGCGATATTTACATTTTAGAGACAAATGTATGGCAAAATATTCAAAAATGTTTTATTTCTTAACTTGGCTAATAGTGAAGCATAAAATTTTGTTGTTTTTCCTATTGCTAGTATTGTAGCTATGCCGCCTTCAGCTCGTTTGAGATTACCATTAAGAACAGAAAAACGGATCTTGGTTTTTGATGATGACATTTCGCCAGTCAGAATAAATTTCATTTTATTTTGAAGATTTATGTTTTTTGGATTTCTTCTTTACATTTTAGTGCTTTAAAACTCGTCATCGTGTGGAGGTATTGCCAGACGAAGATGGTCTTGTGAATGTGGCCACCTGTTACGAGGAAACCAATCTTTTCTATATGGCCCTGGTTTTTGAGGGTGAGTAAACTTGTTGTGGGCGGGGGATACTTTATGGTTTTTCTCGTTTTAAAATTTAATTTTTAATTTTAATATTTGGTTGGCATGTCAGAATTTTTGAAATGGCTGGGGGTGGGGGGTAAACCCAAGATGGTATACCGAAATAATCTGCAGAAACATCATTTTCGGTCAAAAATTGAACAAAACTGCTGTAACTGTAGCTGAAACTGTGCATATTATAAGTCCCTAAATTGGCTGAAAATTGCGATGGTTGTTTTGAAAATCTATTAATCAACCATCAATGAGTCAAACATTTTGGGCTGAAAATTTGCTACGGGCCAGCAATGTCTCCTTTTTCCTAAATTCTGTCTTCTTTCTTTCTGCAAGCAAACGCGTCCTCGAAGTGGGTTTGTTCGATGGGTTCCAAGAATATTTGTGAGAGGAGTTTTTTAGTGTGTATCTGTTTTTTTCTTAGATATGGATAATTCCTCCATGGCGTGGCCTGAGATGGTCTCCTACAAAATTCGCATGGAAAAGACGATGGTCGATTCGACAAGAGCTTTGGCGGATCGGTGAGAAAAGGGAAAATTATTGTGATTTTTTCAAAAAAGTTTACGACTTGGATAAAGGCTGGGGGGGGGGGGTTGATTTTGGAATTTGTGTTCATATCTTAAGTTTGTCCTCCAGTGGTGTATACCTTATATTTTGGTCGTTTATTGATGAATTTTGTGGTTGCAGCTTAAGTTGTTTTAGCAGAATGACATTATGAAATTTTTCAGTAATCTTGCAATTGGTTGAGTGTTGCAAATTAATAGTGAGGTGATTTAAATTTAGCTTCAGATTGAGTATGCGGAGGGATATTCGGCATAAATTTACGAAATTCGTACAAAAAATAGATATAGAAATAGAAAGTAAAAATAGAAATGGGTTACTAATTCTTTATTTGTTTAAAAATAATTGAGGCTTTGACCGGAGGCTTCTCTGAATATTTTTTGCGTAATCTTTTTTCAATTTTTTCATTTTTTCAATTTCTTTTTTCAGCATTTGGACTGGCCTACCACGCGCCCGCCCCCTAGTGGACATGAAGTATGCCTACTTTGGCTTCTCCTTTGTCCAAGACGCCGTGGATCGCTGGATCACCCTGGATCAAACTAATCAATCTAACATTCCGCTATCGATCTATATTCACCAGTTTCCCAGTATATGCTGGGAACTGGATATGTAAGTTGATGACTTATTTTTTAGGCAATTCTTTTATGGCTGAGGTGTTCATTCAAAAAAGAACGGGTACGAAGTTGTTGTAAATTTAACGTCACGAAAGCGTCTGAAAATGTATATATCGCTACAGATTTAGCCTATGAATTTATGTAGGTATCGTTTTAGGCTCATTATCATTTTCCGAAATAATTATTTGTGAGATCATAAGAATTTCATCTACAGAAAAAGAATATTTGTGTAATTTTAATAAAATTAAAAGTAATTTTTTCGGAAAGTTTAAAATAAAATGGTAAAATTGTGTAAGTTGGACTTTTTCTCCTGGGCTGTCTATTGAGAGTGGGAATTTTAGTTATTTATTCTTCCCATGAAATAAATTAGGTGTTACTTTTTGTTTCTGCTTATTTCGGGGGTGGGGGGGTCGCCGGGCGGGTAAGGGATGGGTTATAAAGGATATAAGTTTGTCATTGTCAGAAAAATGAATCATGTTTTTCCTATGAATGATTTTGTCTGATAGAAGGCCTTTAGTCTTTTTTGGCTGTTTTTATATTTTAATTTCTCTAATTTAATTTAAATTTAATTTTAGATTTCTACGTGCCATAGCCAAAACTATGCCTTTCCTAGTCGTTATGGCTTGGATCTATACCGTTTCGGTTATCATTAAATCTATTGTCTATGAGAAGGAGCATAGACTGAAAGAAATTATGAAGGTATGCTGTCCTTTATTAATAAGTACTTTAATTATATAAACCAAATTTAAATTTAATTTAAGCATCATCAATCAATTTAAGCGCGTTCAAAAAATATATGTCTATTTTCGAACTGATTCCTTTTTTCTATTTCTTATCAAAGTCGTGATTTTGGAACCCCGCGAAATGTTGACTTTCGGTTAAACTGCCTTATTATGTTCTTCCAAAAACATAAATTTTAGTGTCAAAAATGAGCCATTTTTGTAATTTTTATAATTTTGTAAATTTTCCCTCTATTTTTCAGGTTATGGGTCTGACCAATGTGGATCATTGGCTGGGCTGGTTCATTACCTACTTTCTGATCATGTCCATTGCTGTGATATTCTTTGTCCTCATTTGTAAAGTTAGTTCACAATATGACACATTGTATTAAGCCTCCGACCCTTTTCCTCTAAAAAAAGAAAATTAATATTTTTGTTTTTTGCTACTGTCTTGGTACAACTCATGATTTTGAACGAGTTGGTCGGTAAACAGACAATTGTCTAAAAATAATTTTAAATTTTAAATTAAATTTAAAAAATTATTTTAAAATGGGCTTGTTTTAATGTCCTTTGAATTTCATATTGAAATTTACTTTGCAAATATTTACCTCTTATCTCAAACACTTTTAGCATCTCTTGGCCTTTTCACTGATCATTTAATTAATTACAACTATTAACTGCTACATAAAAGTGTTTTGTGGGAAGAAGAATTTATAGCAGTTTGTCCAATTAATGTCTTGTTGATAATGTTTTGCTTTCGGGTTTTTTTAATTTCATATTAAAGAAATTACATATATTTTCTTTTTTCTAATTTCTAATTTTTTCTTTTTCTCCATTCGTTTTCAGTTTGGCAACATTACTCCCCATTCAGATGTTAGCGTTGTGTTGGTTTTTATGCTGGCATTTGCTGCATCTACCATTACCTGGTGCTTTTTCATCTCAACCCTATTCAACAGAAGCAATCTGGCTGCAGTTTGCGGAGGGCTGCTCTACTTTTTCACCTATCAATTCTATCCTTTTATGGTCAAGTATGGTGAAGTGGTCACTGTGTCGCAGAAAGTTCTAATGGTATGTTTTTGTATGGTAGGCTGGCCTTTTGTAGGTTTTGAATTATGCTGGAGGAATTTTTCATTCGAGTTTTTGATTTAGACTTTGCTTCATTCAGGAAAAGAGATATTAGTTTTCAATGGTGTTAAGGGTTTAACATTAAAAGCGAAGTTTAGCGTTCCAATAAGTTTTCTGTTTCAAACGAAAAATTTGGAAATTGTGTCTTGGCTATACTTTTTGTGGGATTCTTTTTAATTGTGAGTGTTTTATATACATTGTTTAGCTATATATTTTTTGTTTGTATTATTTTGCTTTAAGCCTTAAACTTTTGCAAAAAAGCAATTACTGAAGAAACCCTTTACCTAAGCTTGCATTTTATTTGTAGAGGCAGGGTTGTGGGTCTGGAGGGGAAAAGTAGAACGCTTCTGCTGCACTTTTTTCAGATGTCAGTCATTTTTGTTGGGGGGGGGGGGGGGGTGGAAACTGCAATTTTTGCAGTTGTTTTTTCACTTATTAATCTTGCTATTTAGTTTTTCCTTTACAATTTTTTCTTTTTTTGTTGTTTTTGCAGTGCCTCCTATCCAACTGTGCCCTCTGCTATGGCTTTCAGTACATTTCGGCCTGGGAAGAAGACGGGCGGGGCGTCCAATGGTCTAGTCTGGCCGACTCCCCACATTTGGGCGATTCGTTCAGTCTCCTGCATGCTATGCTTATGTTGCTGGTCGACTGTCTACTGCATATGCTCCTGGCCTGGTATATTGAGTCCGTGTTTCCCGGTTAGTTTTTTAGGATTTTTTGGGGATTTTTTGGAGTTTTTGGGGTATTTGGGGGGATTTATTGTCAAGTAAATAAAACCTAACCGGTTAGAAGTTATGTAAAAGTTTCTTGTGAGAACTTCAGGGTATTTAGGGGAAGGTTCGGTTTTTGGGGGTTTTTTGGGATGTTTGTGGTATTTTTGAGGCGTGGGAGTGCTTTAGTGCCAATTACGTATATGTAGTGGTTTTTGTGGATTTTTTGGAGATTGTTTGGGGTATTTTTAGGCGGGGGTCGGTGCCAAGTAAATAACCTAACCGGTTAGAATTTATCTGGCGCTTTCTTGTGAGAACTTCAGGAGTATTTTGGGGAGGGGCGGAGACCTCCCGAAATTATCTAAATTACTTAATTTGGGTGCCCAAATTTTTGCAAAAATAGGCAAATTTCAACCCCCCCCCCTTCAGAAAATATCTTGAGTTCTGGGATATTTTGTGGTGCTGGGGGGATATAGTGTCTAGGTTGGTTTATTACCATTTTATTAGACTATGGGGAAGGGGGCTGAAAATATTTGGGTATTTTCTGTATTTCGTTTGGGATAATAATTATTGTCTTAAATGTGTTTGCCACAAATTATTTATTGGTAGCATCATTATTCTGTGCTTTCTTTTTTCTTTTCTGAGTGCTCCTATTGTGTGCTGGTTTTTGTATGTTTATGTGTTTTTTCTGTTTTTTTCTAGGTGACAATGGCATGCCCCTGCCCTGGTATTTCCCGCTGACCCCTGGCTATTGGACAGGGGGTCATGTGACCACCTGTTGTTTCAAAGATGGGGATAAGTCTGATGATACCAGCATCAGTGCTGGAGATAGTCGGGCTAGTGCTGGTAAGGTTGTCGTGGTACAGAAGTATTTGGGGGGGGTTAAATTTAGTCAAAATAATTTCTGATAAAAAATAGAATGAGCAATTTGATAGTTTTTCGTTGCAGGTTTCGTTTTGTAGGACTGTCTTGAGTCTTTGCTGTTTTTTTAAATCTGATTTCTGCCATAGTTTTGATTTTTTTACACAGACAAAATTTAGTGCTAAGAAGTTGAAAGGTCATAAGATGAATTGTGATTAATGTGAAACTCCAATGCGGTTTTTGGTGTGACGTTTTCAGTAGTAATAGTTTTATTGAGGACAAAATTTGTGGTACCTAAAGAGAAGGGCACCCATTGTTTTTTGAGAGGGGGGGTGCCCCCTCCCTTCCAAGAAGAATAACCCCTAGTTAATTTTGGTTTTTTCTATTTTTTATGCTTTTTTCAGGCATTCTGCCCGGCGGAACGGAAGAAGAACCGCATCATTTGCCGTTGGGTGTGCGAGTGGTCAACCTACGGAAACGATATAGTGACGGGAAATTGGCCGTCGATGGGTTGTCGTTGAACTTTTTTGAGGATCAGATTACTTCATTTCTGGGTCATAATGGGGCAGGCAAGACTACGACAATGTGAGTATAATAATGTATACTATTTAATTAATTAATTAATTAATTTAATTAATTAAATATAATATTTAATTTATAATATCTAATTGGATTGAGGAATCAATTAATTGACTAAGGCTGAGCAAGCTTGTAGTTAAGTGCATTAGTTTTGAGTAAAACTTTAGGTGGATTTGCATATTGAGTTTGAAATAGTTTTGCAATCACTAGTTCAATTTTTTTGGTTTCAATAAGGCAATTTGTTAAGGAAATTATTATGAGCTGCTTTATGTCCTGACAGATTGGTATTTTTGTGGGGTTACATGTTTTGGATTCAGAGCAATAATAATTTTCGGACAAATTTTCAAGTAACAGTAAAAAATGCAGATTTATTTTGTTTTGTGTTTTTTTTGCTGCAGGTCAATTTTGACTGGGATGCTGCCGCCTACCAAAGGCACTGCCTATATCTATGGAAAGGATATACGTAGTGATTTCTCGGAAATTAGGAAAAATATGGGCATGTGCCCCCAGCATAATGTCCTATATGGAGAGTAAGTTGCTTTGGAGATTCTTTATCTTTCATTAATTTTTGTTATTTTGAAAATTGTGATTTTTAATTGAGGCATTAATTTTAAAGATTGAAATTTGGTAGGTTTACTGAATTTATTTTTGAATGAAATTAATTGTATTTGAATCAATTTGGTGCTTATTTTCTAAATTTAAAGGGGGGGGGAGGTACGGATTGCTTATCCTAAGTTTGGGGGAGCAAACGTATTGCAAGCTTTGATGTTTCACTTTCAAATGGTCAGCCGAAATTTAAAAAATAAAATTTTTCAATTTTTAGCAACAGTTCCATCAACGTAGGAATATTTAACAAATTTTTATTACAGACATAAACACAATTAATATTTTAAAAATTAAAAATGCTTTCTTGAATCTGGATAGGTTGGAATTTTAATGACACAGACCTTCCCCCCCCTCCCCCCTTCTTGATAGAAGTAGTCTCTCTAGACATTTTTGTCTCAGTTAATCATTTATCATTTTTTCTTTCTACAGACTGTCAGTGGTGGATCAACTCTGGTTCTATGCCGGTATCAAGGGCGTTGTTCGTAAAGAACGTGCTTTGGAAGTTGACCGTATGATAGAAGATCTACAGCTAACGGATAAACGAAATAGTTTGGCCAAAACTTTGTCCGGTAGGGTTTGGCCAAAATTTTTAAATTTTTATACACTCTTGTCTGTGCTGGTTTCTTATTCTTCTATGTTTTCTATAATTATTTATACGTAGTATCATGTTTGTGAAAATAGGTTGTGGATTTAAACTCCCGCCGGAGACAAGATTGCTTTGTTCCTTTGTTACAAAATTTATGGCTCTCTCCCCATTGGCTCTCTCCTGTTCGGACTAAGGCTTCGGCCTTAGTGACTGCAGACTGGCAGGCGTTTTTCATTATTTCTCTACGATTAATGCCTTGTATCCTTCGTGGATCCGCCTGCTGGCCCGCGTTTACATCATTTTCTTGATGAAAATTCGTTTCCTTTTTTTGGATTTCCTGATCTTCTTTTATTTTAATTTTCTTGTTTTTCCTCTATCGCTTTTGCAGGTGGAATGAAGCGAAAGCTATCCATTGGCGTGGCTCTGATTGGTGGTTCAAGGACGGTGATTTTGGACGAACCTACAGCAGGTGTGGACCCTTATGCGCGTCGTGGTATCTGGGACCTGCTCCTGAAGCATAAGAAAGGTATTCACCGATACATAATATGGCCACAGGGGTGTATTCTGGATGTCCGGATCCCCCCCCCCTTTCGGAAATTTCTTTAAATTTTCAGCAATTGTTTGGCACAAATTTTTGGGGAGAAAAATGAATTCCGGACCCCCCCCCCCACCGTTTCGGGTTGGACTACCTCCTTTTCAAAATCCTGGATACGCCCCTGCATATTATGGCTAGTTAGAAATGTAGTTTTAGTTTTTTTCTGATTTTTTTTCTGTTTTTTTTTGCCAAAACGGATTTTTTTGTACGAATGAGTGACCCTGCAGACTTGAATTTTCTAGTTCCGAGGAGAACACTCTGCGCCCCCCCCCCCTTTCCTGCAATAGCGTGAATGCTTGGTACCATTCTTTTTGTACCAAATTGATAAGTTCGAAAGAAATTCTAATTTTTTAAAAATTTTTCCGGTTAAGCTGGCCTGTTTTTACTCAATTTTGATGCTTTTTTGACCAACTGTTAGTGTCTCCTGGCTAGTGCTTTGAACAATTCGTACAGTACGATGCTATAGAAGTGGAACGATTTTTACAAGTTCGACGGCAACCCACCCAAAATAAAAATTCTTCTAAAAAATAAAATTCTAAAATAAAGCTCAGCCAAAAGTGGGGGGAAACCGGGGGGGGGGGGGTGGGAGGTTTATTGAGCCAGCATTTTTCTGGTCTTGGAGAATCAATCAATATTACATCCCATCAAAATTATTGCCAAATATATAATTCTTGTTTTTTCCTCCAGCTAATTATTTATTTTTTTAATTTGCTATAGTTTGATTAATTAATTAATTATTAATTAAGAGTTAATTTTTCTTATTTTGCACATTTTAGGTCGTACCATCATCCTCAGCACACATCATATGGACGAAGCTGACCTGCTGGGCGATCGAATTGCCATCATCAGTGAAGGCCAACTCAAATGTTTTGGCTGCTCCATGTTCCTGAAGCGACGGTTCGGTACCGGCTACCACTTGACGCTGGCCCGCGAACTGCAACTGTCCAAAAGCTCCGAGTCAGCGGATAAAGCTACTGCTACTGCTACTGCTACTGCTGCTACTGCTACTTCGGTTTGTTGTTGTATTGTACTCTTGGTTTTTATACTTTACTATTAACCTTGGTTTGAAGGACCCCCCCCCCAAGGATTTATTGGGTGGGGAGGGGATAAATGATTGAAATTTGTGTAAAATACAGTATCCTGCACCCAAATGGTGACAGTTGGCGATAATTGGAAGTTCTCGAAGTTGACGAAACTGGCTTATTTTTAGGCCAAAATTTATGGGGGGGCTTTATGGGGGGGGGGGGCTCGAAGTTGCCCCCCCCCCCTGGCTCACCAAACATGGGGAGGCATATTTTTGGAAAAATTTTGCTAATTTTTTAAGTTTTTTGTGCAAAAAATGCCAAAAATCGCTAAAAAATGACTAAGTTTAGGTGTTTTTTACGCTACAATAGTGACAGTTTCGTTAAAAATCCGGCGAACCCGGAAAATTTTTCGAAAATTTAGGGTAAAAATGGTAAAATTTTGCATTTGTTAGGGTTATGGGGGGGAGGTCGAAATTTATGGGGGGCTTTTCATTGGGGGGGGGGAACCTCGATTGGGGGGGGGAGGTCGACGAATGGGGGGCGGCCCCCCACCCCCCCCCCCCCAGTAAAAATAAGCCAGCGAAAATCGCTATCAATCTGCCAAAGTTCACAAATTTCAGTTTTCTCCAACTATCACCATTTGAGTGAAGGGTACTGTAGTTATGACGATATTATACCGAAATAGTTTTCAGAATATTATGACCTTTCTGTGCGAATTTGTGAGGTAACTGATTGTGTGGGGAAGTTTATGTTTGAAGGGGAAATATTATGCCTCCCCCCCTCCCTTAAAACAGGGACGCAAATGGGTTGGGTGGTCTGACTTAAACCTATGGTTTTGTCTGTCAGAAAATGAATTTGAGGGCGTTTTGGGTCTTCAAAATGGGCATAAAAATCTGCCTTTCCTGAAAGACAGCCGTTTCATCGTATATGCCACCTCTTTTCTACCAATGCGGTCTGTTACAGTGTGACGCTGAAGAATGTTTGGAAATGTCCTAAAACTTTGTAGTCTTTGTACTGTAAGCCTGTAAAAGTCAGTAGAGTAATGTAATGTTAAAAGAATTTAAGAGAACCTTACCTTAGAAAAGGGTAATTTAAAAGAATGTAAGCTTTTTGTAGCTAGGAAACATAAGGGTAACAGCGAACCACATGGAATTACTGCTAATGCTAATGCAGTTTAAATTAGAATTTATGGATTCCGTAAATCCTTATTCTAAAGCTTTGTGGATTTAACCTATTTAAATGGTTTGTTTGGATTTTTTTTATTTTTTAATTTTTATTTTTCCAGACGGACAGTACAAGTGTGCCTTCGACAACTACTGCAGCTACTGCAGCCACTGCCGTTGAGGGTCTGGATAATCCACAACTGCTGGATCTGGGCCCAGAGGATAGCAGCCTGCCCCCCTCTGACCCAGAAAGTAGTTGTCCACAAGTCGTCACCCAAGATACTGTAACGACGGATCAGGAGCTGTATGCCAGTCTGCGAAAACGGAGCAGTGTTCGACTGCCTCCGTTGGTACCTTGTGGCACAGGTTTGTGACTATTGCAAGTGATTTTTAGGATTTTTCGAGAGCAAGGGGGGAGACGGGGGGTCACATCTGTGTTTTATTTTTCGTCCGAACTTTTTGCGGTCCGTGGCGCTGTGTCTCGAAATTTTTTGCGTAATTAGGAAAAAATTGCGCCACACCTGTTTTATTTCTTAAAAACTATTTCCGAGCTATTTTTAAATTAATTTACCGTTTAAACAAATCTAATATTAATTATATATTTTATCATTTTGGAACATCCGAAAAATTTACGTGACTCGTCGCATGTATTGCACGTATAGAGGTCGAGGAACAAAAACCAACCGCCAAAAGAAGGTAAGAAACCAACCCCGCCAAAACCCAAGTTTGAGTGATAACGAAGAGCTAGGGGCCTGAAATTTTTGCAAGTTGGCACGACCCATCCAGACTACCATACCAAATTAGAGCTAAATCAAACAACTTTTAGCATTTTTGACATTTTGAAAATTTTTGCATTTTCGACACCCCAAAAATTCAAAATTTATATATATACCTATTTTTGAAGTCTTGTGGAAAATTTTCCACAGCAGTTACACAATTCCTTTTGATAGTTTCTATGAGAGTAACGTCTGCTTGTTCCAATTCTTGGTAAGCTGTCAATAGAGTTTCAAAAAATGGAACAATACAACCAAGGGGTGGGGAAAAACCGATTTTTGTTTTTGTCGCTGAACTCCCAAAAATGGTTCTGAATTGCTGAAAAGACGTCCATATAGCAAGTTTAAAACGCTCTTTCACGTGAACAGCTCAAAATTGCGTTCGGACACGACAATTTTTTTGTTAGGTCGCGAAAACCTCATTTTAGCGTATTGGCTGTTGGGCTGACCTAGCCTGACCAAAAACCACGCTAGGACAAAATAAACCCGCGAAAGAGAACAAAACAGTATTTATTTTATTTCATCAAATTTCGAAAGATTTAAAACTTTTTGCATTTTACCATTGAAACTGGCGAATTTGATGAAACCTATCCGGTTGATGCTGCAAATTTTGATAGTTTTTTCACCTATTATACGGAACATCGGGAAAATTAAGATGTGAACTCAGCGAGGCCGAATTATATATTTATTACATGCATAAAATTGCTATTATGAGCTATATACCCTGTCCGCATCATTGGGTTGGTTTTTCCCATTGGTTGGTTGTCCCCCGATATTGCATTTTACCCCGGGTAGCAAAACATAGCTGATACAACTCGATGCTTTAATACCATATCAACAACTAAAAACTACGTATAATAGGAATTAAATTGCCGAGTAAAGTATATATACATAAAACGCGGGTCTGGCGGCGGCAGCCCCCAGCAAAAAAATAGAAAATTTTTAAAGATTTTGGCTCCAAATCAGATTTTTCCAAGCACATTTTTTTCTTTTTGCGTACTGTGGCGCAACGGCCCAAAACTTTTTGCGTATTTCAGAAAAAAATTGCGTAATTTCGCAGTTTGTGGCGCAAATAAAAAACCCAGGGTCACATAATTACGTGTTTTTTTGCTCATTGGGTTGGGGTGGGGAAAGCAAAACCCTTCAGATGGGGCAGGGAGGGTATACTTATCATGCAGTACACACGACTGAACTGTGTAGCTGCAATGTTGGCCTCAGATTCTGTTTTTTAGGATTGGGGAGCTTGGGGGGGGCTTGGGTGGTTTTGCGGGTTTTCATTAAATTGAAATTAGATTAAATTTCGCCTAAAGAAGTCGCAGCCATTCGTACGTTGTACAGTGAGAGATTTGTTTTCAGTGTTTGTGGGCCGAAGGGGTAAGTATAATACCGGATGTATGTTCGGATTTTCACCTGTTTGCATATTTATCAGCTAATTAATTAATTTTTTCATTTAAATTTTGCTTTTTTTCAGAATCCAATGGCAGCACCGGCGGCATGCTGCGTTCCGATGCAGCACGCATTCTAGGCTTTGTTCAGAGCTACATTCCCACGGCTAGCCTGGTAGAGGATGTGGGCTCTGAGCTAGTGCTGACCTTTCCCATTGATACGCCCCTACCTACCCTGGTGGGTATGTTCAAAAAGCTGGACCGACGGAAATATGCCCTGGGCATTGCCAGTTATGGGGTGTCGGAAACGCAACTGGAAGAGGTAGCTATTGATTAATTTACTCGGGGAGGGGGGAGGGGGTGTGGGGGAAGGAGGTAAAATTTACTTAAGGTGTTAGATTGTTGTGTTTTGATCTGGAAACTTTTTGTTGAATTTTTGAGGGGCCCTTTGCATAAAAGTGGTTAGTTGATAGTGATTAGTTGATAATTTTATGTGTCATTTTGAATCGCATTGAGTGTACTAATTAAATCTAAAATCTGAATTATGTTAGAACTTAAATTGGAGTGACCACAGCGTAAGAAGTAAAGAATTTAAGGAGTTCAAAGTTTTCCTTCGACTGAATGAGTCATGGAGGATAAATTAAATACTTCATGATTTTTGGATAAAGCACTTCAACAAGCTACAATATGGCACCAAAAACTCCAAAAAAATGGTGGACTGCTGCAAAAGTTTTCCTCGAAAAACTGCTACACTAATCAACTAATCACTTTTATGCAACTGCCCCCAGAGCCCTCAGTTGTTGTATTTGGTTTCTGTTAGGAGAGTTCGCCAATTACTCACGGAGATAATTTGTGAAAGTTTGACATTTATATGGTTTGTTTTTTGATTTTAGATTTTTCTCAAAGTAATTGGACCAGAGAAAGCCTCCCTAGAAATACAGCGCCATACAGGTGAATTTGAATACGTAAAATTTTAATTCTATCATATTTTATCCTTTATTTTTTAGATTTTTTAGATCCGATATTTATTAAAGTTTAAGTTTTAAATTAATTTCAAAATTTTAGTTATTTTAGATACAATATTAGATGTCACTTCTTGTTTTCAAGGTAGAATTTGTTGTCAATTTGGAAGCATTTTGATGGAAAAAGAAATTTGTTAGCAAGAAATTAATTAATTTTTAACGAAATTATTTAATATTTCAGGCATCTGCAGTTGCTGCTTTCCCCTGAGCCGCAAGATGAAACAACTACTTCGGCTTAGTTCGACCAGCAGTGGTAGTACTAAGTCGGGCCCAGGCCCGGGCCGGGCAATAGCCCAGGATTCTGAAGGCATGGGCTTGGTTCATCAAGGTAAAGGCAATAGGATCTAGTCCCGGTTGATATTTAGATTTTTCTAGATTTTTCTGTTCATTTTGATTTTAATTTTCTTTGGCACAACTACATAACTTACCTGATTAGAATAGTATGTGATGCTTATGCTTTGTATGCTGTATGCATATGTCTTGGGAATATTTTAGGGGGAAACCTGGATAAGTTTGTTTGGTATAGGGGGTTAAGATGTGAATAGTTATTTGAAATGGTTTTTGTACCCGCATGACACGACGTATAGACGTGATGTATTATCCTGTATGAAATATGACCTTAGGAAATCGCATAGTTCCATTGATAGCCACTCCACAGCAATCCTACAATACGATTAATAAGGATAACGTTCTGGTCTCTAATGGTGGTGGTGGTGGTAAGATAATAGCGCAAACCTCATGGCGCAAAATTTGCTCCTTCCTTCTTTCTACATTATGTTACCTGTTACTTACTTAGCTGGGCTTATTCTACATCGGGGGGGGGTCGCCCACCCCATAAACGAACTTTCACACCCCCACCCCCAGTGAGTGTCCCTACCAGACGTTTCGGGGGGGGGAGGGGGGTGAACCGGCAGCCTCAGGGCACCGAAAAACCGGATTTTTCCGGGTTTTTGCCCAAAAAACCGAAAATAATCCGGATTCTGGGGGGGGGGGGCTGACAGACCCCTCTGGGGGGGGGTGAGCTCCTGGTCTGGGGAGGGTGAAAACCCCCCCAAGCACGCGTATGGTCCCTACTGGTACCAAACTTTTTGACCTGGAAAAATAAATTTGAGAAAGCTACATTTTCAAAAAGTTTCCGACTTGGCCGGAGATATTCGATTTTTGCCTTTTTGAACACTTATATATGTTTCCGCTATAAGTTTATATATAAATTTATTTTAGAAATATTTCAAAATACAAACAAAGCAGCTTTTATAGCATATTTCAGAAGCTTGGTGACAAATTTTCGCCCTCCCCCCCCCCGGTCTCCAAGAAAACTTCCCCTAGAATATGCCCAGTTCATCAATCTCACGGATTCAAAGTCACCGCTTGCTTGCGATTTAATGCTCCTTATTTTTGCCCAAACTACTTTCAACTCATTAACTTTGTAAAGGACTGTCTTAGGAATTCTTACTCTACTGGTGGTATGTGGATAAACACACACACACACACACACAATTTTTTCATACTCTTGATTTTCATGATTCCAACACTGACATGCCTGCTTCTATTTTCATTTTCTAATTCACTGCCTGCCTTAGTCTAACAATTCTTGGTTAATTTTCCTTTAGGGGGAGGGGGGGGGGTTAGGCCTCATCATGTGCCCTCCCTTTGGCGTCTTTAACCTGTTTTCTTCCTTTTAAGTTTATATTCTACCCTGCTTGCAATCACAATTATTTTTACTGAAGCGATCAGAAACTAGGCGGTTTGATCCCTGCCCTGGACACTTTTCTACCACAACTTTCAGCTCAGCATCCTGATTTCAACCTTTCACACAATTTTTTTGCTCTTCCTTAGTCTGTAAAAATTGCTGTAGTTCTCTGTAAATTCAGCAGTAGTAGGATATGTGTTGCGGTAGGGAGACAGCTTGCTAGAACTTTGAATTTAAATTTAATATTTGTGGATCATAAGCAAAGTATACACCAAAAATGTTGGCGTTCAGGCCTCGCTTACTTATTTGCTGGTAAGATTTTCGATGTAAGGTCAATCGGTTTATACTGAGATGTTTCCCCTCTGCTAAATTATAATTATACATAGAGAAATAATGAAAAACGCCTGCCTGCAGTCACTAAGGCCGTAGCCTTCGTCCGAACAGGAGAGAGCCAATGGGCGCTATCCCTCGTGGATCCGCCTGCTGACTCGCGTTTACCTCATTTTCTTGATGTAAATTAAAATTATAGTATGACCAGAAAATGTGTGTACAAATTTGCCCGTTTATAGCAGATTAGCCTTTGGAGCAAACCCAAACAATGTATATATTTTTAGAATCGTCAGGAACCCAACCTTTCGAAAATCCGGAAAAATCTGAAATTCCGGGTTTTATTTACGGAAAATACAAAATTTTCAGTTTTTCGTCGAACTTTTAACTCTATTGAAATTTTGTTTCCACGATCGCATAGAGCAGGTCCAACTGCACATTTTTCCTCCTACAAGCTTTTCACGAAAATGCACTCAATTCCCGGAATTCGCGAAAACAGGAATTTCTGGATTTTAAAAATTTTTCCAATACTTCACAATATGGGTGTCATTTGAAAGCTCTTGATGAGCTGAATAACTTTTGTAATAGAACCGATATCCGAAAGTGCACCTAATTCCTAGAATTCAGGAAAATTGTGCTAGTTAGTGTTAAATCCGTTTTTCTCATGCTACGGGATTTTGGGGCGTTTTCAGATAGTGGTTCTATTAGAACAGTATTTAGCTTCTTCTTCTTCTTAATCCTATTCCGGGCCTATCGAGCATGGTCTTCAGCAATGTGGAGAATCGCCAAACCAGCACACGTCTTCGCAGGTTGCGTCCAGGACATCCGGAAAGAGCCAGGATATAGAAGTACCGGGACCAACCGCTCGGCAGCATACGTAATTTAAGGAATGGCTGATTCGGCACAACTGACGACCCTCAATCCAGCACACGTCTAGGCCAGATCCTCCGGAATGACCAGGATAGATTCAGCTCGGCAGCATAATTTAAGGAATGGCTGATTCGGCACAACTGACGACCCTCAATCCAGCACACGTCTAGGCCAGATCATCCGGAATGACCAGGATAGATTCAGCTCGGCAGCATAATTTAAGGATTAAGAATATGACTGATGTCCCCGGGAATTTGGAACCCATTTGCGCCGTTGACCAGACGGATGCCAGGGGACACCTGTGGGGATCTCCATTTGATGGGGCCCATGTCCATCGGATTTCCCACGGAGGTGGTTCCAAGCCCCAGTATTTAGCTCATCAAGAGCTTTCAAATGATATCCATATTGTGGGGTATTGAAGAAAATTTTTAAACTCCGGAAATTCCGGTTTTCGCGAATTCCGGGAATTGAGTGCATTTTTAAGATTTCTTTTTATTATAAAAGTTGTTAAGAGCTTTCGAATTGTACCCATATTGTTGGTATTGGACGAAATTTTTAAAATCCGGGAATTTTGAAAGCCCGGAGTTCCAGAAATTGGGTGCATTTTCGTGCAAAGCTAGTAAGAGCAAAAATGTGCAGTTGGATCTGCTCTATGCGATCGTGGAAACAGAATTTCGATAGCGATAAAAATTCGGCGAAAAACAGAAAACTTCTGATTTTCCGTAAATGCAACCAGAAATTCCGGATTTTTCCGGATTTTCGAAATGTCGGGTTCCTGAGGATTCTAATAACATTGTTGATGTTTACTCCAAAGGCTAGTCTGCTATAAACGGTCAAAGTTTGTACACACATTTTTTGGTTGTACTTTAGTTAATTAATTGTTTTGGAGTCGGACAGTTTTTAACATGGTTAATAAGTGTCTTGTCTCGTATTGTAACTTTCCTGTAGAGTTATTTCTTTTCTAGACGAACAAGAAACAGCGGCCAACACAGAGCGTCATCAAAACGCCGCTACTAGCGCTGCCACTTCAGGCGCTACAACGGCTGCCAGCCCCACTCTACGGACGGGCAAGCCAAAACTGGCCAACAAGTCCTGTATCTATCTGCTCAGACGTCAAATGCTGGCCATCCTAATCAAACGGTTCCTGCACTGGAAACGCTCTGTTAAGGGCTTTCTGGCTGAGGTATATGCCTATTTATATGTATTAAATGTAATAATGGTGTTTTGGGGTTTTTTGGCTTTTTTCTAGCCCAAAATTTCTGTGGAGGTTTTTTCAGAAAATGCCTAAAAATAGCCAGTTTTTACTGCTGAGCTAAAAATTGAACAATTCTCAACTTAAATTTAAGCTTAAAATGGCTACACATTGCTAAACAGACCTAAAAGCTTAAAATGGCTAAACATTGCTAAACAGACCTAACAATCCGGCGAAGCCTGAAAAATGTTTTCAAAATTTACCCTAAAATTCTATTTTTCTGTTCACTTTTGAAGTCGGGGGGGGGGGGGTCCTGCAATCCTGGAGGGGGCGATTCTGGGGGGGGGCGCCCCCACCCCCCCCCCCCGTAGGAAAAAGCCAGGTTTTATCTGTTGTTTTAGCTGATTTTCGCTATATTCGCTACCAAATAACATATTTTGTGAATGCCAGTAGTTTTTATTGTTTCTCTTTTTCAGATAGTTTTGCCGGGATTTTTTGTGGCAATCTCACTCCTGCTTGCCCTGTTTAATCCGTCCAATTCTACGGAAGAACCGGCCATGCCTTTGGTGCCCTGGCTCTACGATGCACCTAATTATATATTTTTTAGGTAAATACGTATGTGTGTAAATCTTCTGCGGAAATATCCTATGCAGAATGAGGGGCTAAAATGCAAATTTTGGAACTATAAGCAAGCCAAGATATAGCCGTCTTTTTTAGCATAAACTGACTAAAGTCTGACACAAAATTGTGTGCACAAAATCTGTAAGGCCTCCAGTGCACTAAATATACGTCGTAACCCCATGAAACATTTTCGGAATCCTTGTAGCGAGACGAATATTTTTATAGAATTTCAATTTTTTTAAAATTTCAAAAATTTCAAAATATCGGTTTTCGGGGATTTTTTCGGACGTTCACGCTATTCAGTTCATGCTTTCTGAAAAATTTTCCCATTCGAAGACGCATCGATTGACATAAGAACGAAAAAATTGCTTGAGAAATAGGCATTTTATTCCAAAAATTCGTTTTTCCATTTTCTTTGAAGTTTGCCGCTTTTTGCAGCTTTGACTGGTTGTTACTCGCGACTCGCTCAACGGAAAATATTTTCGATTAGTTTTTCATGACCGCCTAGGCGTCCGCTTTCACCTGATATGTGTGGTATTTCAAATTTTGAAACTCGATTTTTTTGAAAAATACCACTCTGACCACAAATTTCGGCTAAGCAAATTTAGCAAAAGTGAGTAAAAATAACATAATCATAAAATTCAAACTGAGCTGAATCCAACGATATAAAGGTTTTGTTGCCACGACTCATATTGCGCCAGCAATGAATTTTTCAAATATCCCTTATTTCAGCTGGTTTTTGACTCTCTTTGATGTTGCCGCCGTGATTTGACTGAAGCAGTGTAAACTAGCAAAACCAGCTGAAATAAGGGATATTGCTTAAAAATTCATTGCTGGCGCAATATAAGTCGCAACAACAAAATCTTTATATCTTTGGATTCAGCTCAGCTTGAACTTCTGTTATTTTTACTTACTTTTGCTAAATTTGCTTTGCCGAAATTTTTGGTCAAAAAGAGGTATTTTTCAAAAAACTCGACTTTCAAAATTTGAAATACCACACATCAGGTGTAAGCGGACGCCTAGGCGGTCCTGAAAATTTAATCGAAAAAATTTTCCGTTGAGCGAGTCGCGAGTAATAGCCAGTCAAAGCGGCAAGAACCGGCAAACTTCAAAGAAAATGGAAAAACGAATTTTTGGAATATTTTGCTTATTTCACAACCGATTTTTTTGTTCTTGTGTCAATCGATGCGTCTTCGGATGGGAAAAGTTTTCAGAAAGCGTGAGCTGAATAGCTTGAACGGTCCGAAAAAATCTCCAAAAAACCGATATTTTAAAATTTTTGAAAATTTAAAAAATTTTAGATTTTATAAAAATGTTTGTCTCGCTGCAAGGATTCCGAAAATATATGGTTTTATGGGGTTACGACGTATATTTAGTTCACTGGAGGCCTTACAGATTTTGTACACACATTTTTGTGTCAGACTTTAGTTGGTTAAAACGTGAGGAGAAACGGTTTGAAAATTGTTTGACTCAAAATAAATAATTTCTTGATATGACATTCAGGTTTTAAATGACCGTCAAATGGTTGGGTACCCCCAGATTCGCGAAAATGCTGGTCTTAAATTTGCTAGCCCCTCTGAAATAAATCTAGTTTTTCGATTTTTAATGGATTCAATTGCCAATTATTTTGCATTTTTTCTTCTAGCCAACGACCCAACATGGATAAACAGCTAAAGCATGGCGTGTTCAGCAATGCTCAACGTGCTCTAGAAAGTGTGTACCAATTTCCTGGTATTGGTTCAAGATGTGTGCCTGATCAACCGCTTAGGTAAGGGATGGTAGATAATTGTGGGACTTTGCTCTGCTCATAATTTCTGATTTGTTGGTTTGGTTTGGTGGGTGCTATTTTCTATGGTTTTCCCTAATTGTTTGTTTCTAAATTGTTAAGAGTGTGTCTTCATACTGGTAGGAAAAAAAAGACTAACTACTCGTCATAAAAGTTCAAAGTTTCTGTAAAGAAAAGTTTTGTTTATATAATTTGAGTAAAGCCTACATAGATTGGCTTGTGTTAACAATTGTGTCTGTGCTTAAAAGTTGCTGATTTTGTGGTTTTGCTTTGGTTATTTTTTAAGCCTTTTTCGGTTTTTGTCTTTCAGATCTCTCAAATGCAACGGGCCCCGCCGTAAACCCCCGGACATACCCTACGGTAATGGCAGCACTTACCTCTCAGATCGTTGTGTCTGTCACCCCCAAGCCCAAGCCATGTCGTGTGCCGGGACCCCTTCAATATTCACTGTCCATAAGCCCCCCACTTTCCAATTGCCCTCCACTGACTATATGGTCAATTTGACGGATTTCAGTGTTACGGATTGGATTCTAAATACTGAGAAGGAATTTAGTCGGCACCGGCTGGGTGGATTTTCTATGGGGTTACCTGGGCGCGCTGCTTGGGGCAGAAAGGGTCGAGAACTGCTGCAGCAGTATAATAAAACTTTTTGGTTGGGCCTGACCCTATTGGGGGATGTGTTGAATATTAGTGATCTGCTGACCTATCAGGAACCCTATTTTCCGGATATTCGAGTGGGCCTTTACGAGGAACTAAATGATAGTTTTGTGCTAATGCCTGGCCCCAGTCAACCGTTGGGTAAAAATTATTCGGATAGCCTGGCAGATCTACTGCATGAAGTGCTACACTATAGCCTGAGTGATCTGAATTTGGAGGAAAATTTGCAGGTATAATGGACTTTTTTGTGACAATTTTTATTTTTTTGAGGGGGGGGGGTTGTCATTATTATGATGGCTGTTTTAGAATAGGACCCGCTGTTGTGGTATCATTTTATAAAAGGGCTATCCATCATTTGATGTTGTCTAGTTATGGAAGAAAGCTAACCATGTCCATAAATTATTTTGCCTAACAATATAGTTCCTGTGTAATTCTGAAGTGTGGGTATTTTTAATTAATCTTTTGTCTTCGGAAGGTCTCTTTGATATGTTTTTTCCGCAATAATTGAAGGAAACGTTTGTACCCATGGAGCTGATAACAGAAAGCGTGCCTGCTGTCACACTCTTATCATATTTTGTATTTTCTTTACTTGAATTGTTTTGTTTTTTATTTTCTGTTTTTCATGTTTCTTTTATTGTATTTTCTTGATTACTTGATTTATTTTGTTTTGTTTTTTATTTTCTGTTTTTCATGGTTCTTTCTATTTCAGGTTTGGTTTGATAATCGTGGCTGGGCCTCCCTACCCTCATATCAGTCAGTCCTCAACAATGCCATTCTGAGGCACTATCTCCCTCCGGGCAAAAAACGGTCCGACTATGGAATTCTAACCTATAACCACCCCATGAAACCCTCCAAAACCATGGAAGCTGAGGATAATCAGTGAGTGGGGGGGGGGGGGTGGAGGAATTTTTGGGGGACTTTGGAGTGGGGGGGGTTGGGTTTTCTGGTGTTTTTGTTGGTCCGAAAATACAGTCTGTGTTTTCTGCTTTTAGTGCTATAGTTTTTTCTGTGTTGTAACATTTTGGATTAGAGACGGGAAGAAAGGTGTGAGGTTTTTGTGCTTAAATGGTGTCCTCAAAATTTTATTTTTAGTTTTTCAGAATAAAGCAGTTTTGAAAGGGGAAGCGAATCCACCTCTCCAAATTTTGTCTACAATTTTAATTTTCATTTTTGCTGTACATATCAGTTTTTGGCAGTTTTTAATAACTCAGCAGTTTTTTAAATTGTTTTCACTATCAAAAGTATGTGTGTCTTCAATTTGACCATTGCTTCTCTCAAACATTCAGCATTTTACTCTTTCATTATTGTTGTCTGGGCTTATTCTAGGGATTTTTTTCTTGGGGGGGAGGGGGCTCTTTGGCCCCCCCCCTCCAAAAGTCCTAGGGGCAAGAACTTGTGAGGAGCTCGGAGAAAATTTTTCTAAAAAAATGTTAAAAAATAGCTCTATTTTGCTGGCATATACTATAAAAATTGATTTGTATCGCAAAAGTAAGCAGATTTAGTGTTGAAAAGGGTAGAAATTGAGCATTTGTTTCCGGCCGCCGGAAACAATTTGACAATTTGGCCTTCTGAGCGATTTTTTCAAGGCAAAATTTGGCACCAAAAGAGGCACCCACTTTTTTGGGGGGAGGGGAGGGTGGGTGTTTATGGGGGCACTAGAATAAGTCCAGGCAGGTTGTATGCGACTTCAATTGTTTCCAGTTTCGTTTTCATATTTTCTTTTTTCTTCTTTTTCAGAATCAACATTGCCTTTGAGATGGCCGTTGCCACTGGGCTAACGCTGGCCTTTTGCCTGGTCCCGGCCAGTTTCCTCCTGTTTCTAATCGACGAACGCCTCAGCGACTGTCGCCATCTACAGTATGTCTCTGGTATTCGACCCTGGGTCTATTGGCTGACCACCTACCTGTGGGATTGTCTGAGTTTCCTAATTCCGGTCCTAGAATCGCTGGTGATTATTTTCATTTTCCGATACAGTTCCTATTATCATACAGTGCCGATTTTCCTGGGTCTGGTTACGCTGATTGTCCTGTTTGGGTAAGATTTTCTTTTTTGGATTTCTTTTTCGAGGGGGTGGGTTGGGGAGTTTCGAGAAGTTTTTTGAAAAATTACTTGTTTTTTTAATTTTAATAATTTTTAGTGTATAATCACCTAGTTGAATAGTTTTTTGCACTAGTCTGTATTTAGTTTGGCTCATACTCATGCTTTCTCTCTAAGATAATTTCTTCTGGATAAAAAGTGCTAGATCACTTGTTTTGATGTTTTTGGAATTTAGGATGTCAAATTTTTGAGTATATAACAGTACAGTGTAATTTTTACATTTCCAGCATTTTTTGAGTTTTTTGATGCTTTTTTCTAATCGGTTTTTTTCTGGCTTTTTCTGTTCCAGTTTTGCTGTGATCCCATTCATGTACCCCTTCAATTGGGTCTTTGACATTCCCTCCCATGCCTTTGTGGCCGTTAGCTCTCTCAACTTTTTCCTTGGCATAATTCCAAGTATGGTCACCATAATCCTGGACGAGCTTGGACAAGATGATCCTGTAAGTATAAATGTACAATCCAAAGGATTTCTGGTAGATGGTTGTCTCTGAAACACTCACCTTGAGGTGCCCGAACAATTCGTGGTCACAGTTGTCAAGTTTTTCCGGCTTCGCCAGAAAGAAGGATGATGGTTTCTTCGCCGCAATTGTTTGCTCAAAAACCGTCTATTTTGGTGCTAAAACTTATTAGCTTAGCTATAGCAGTACGTGTAGAAAATAGGCTAGTTTTTTCACTGTATTTTTAGCATGTTAGCCCATTTTATTACCCCCCGTCCCGCTTTTGGACGCCCTCCCCCACAATAGTGTGGGTGGGGGGCTCCCCCTCTCCCGCTTTTTCACAGAAAAGTAACCTAGGGGGCACCCCCACCCACTAGTGGGGAGGGTGCCTGTGAACCTAAAGTGGTCTAAAATCTTCGAACGCAGCTTTATAGTAACCTATTTTGCTGTTGTAGTCCAGTTGATAATTGCTAAAGATTAAATTTCACAGCATTGGGTAACATTAAAATAAATGAACATTGTCGGCATATTTTGTTTGGACTAAAATCTTTAGATTTGGATAATTCTTTAAAATTATAATTTAGCTGTTTCATATTTTTCTATGCACATTATGTTATCCAACTTCAGTTTTCATATTCTGCCCTTCTTTATATTTCTATAATTGCGCTAACCTCGTTGAATGTATAATATTATTGTCTACACTGTACGTATTTTACACTATTAAAATGTGCAGATATATACGTGCACACTTTGTTGCACCTCTATTTATATACAAAGAGGGTTTTTTGCTTTTTCCCTGTATTTTGATGTTTTTTTACACAGAATTTGGATCATGTCAATCAAATTCTGAAACAGGTGTTTCTGCTGTTTCCCCAGTACATTCTGGCTCGCAGCCTAATGGATATACGCATAGAGGGCCTTAAGGTGGAAATGATGCAAAAGGTTTTCGTCAACGTTCCCGACTATAATCCGTGGACGGTCAGTGGGTCCGGCGGTCTAATTTCCCGATTTCTGGCCCTAATTGTGATGGGCTGTGTCCTATTTGCTCTCGTACTGGCGATTGAATATGGCCTATTCAGTCGTGGGTTTAAGGGCTTGCTCAGGTTGTTAGGGTAGGTGCTTTTCTTTTGGGAGGGGGGTTAAAACTTGACCGATTTTGGAGAAACTTTGTTATGGATGTGTCTTCGATCATTCTAAGTTGAAATATCCTATCATAGATTGTTTTTATTTTTGGGAAAAATCAGTAAAAAACCGACAAAACCCTTCAGGTCAAATCAGGAGAGAGAGAGCTAGTGGTCGCTTTGAGTAGAAGCAAACAGAACTAATCTCTGGAACGTCTGTGTTTTCTTAATTTTTTTATTGAATCTTTTGTTGAATTCGTTGGGCACCCGAAACTTAAGAAAAAGGAAAAACTTTTAGTTTCTGTAGTTTTAAAGATGACAACATGGCCTGCTTTAGAATTTGTTGAGTTTTTCCTCTGAGAAGTTTCAGTATTAATTTTCACAATTTGTTTGGTAATGATAGACAGCTGTTATTGTGACCCAAATTCCGAAATTTTCCCCGATTTCAGACAGGATCCAAATCCGGAACCGGGTGAAGATCTCAGCGCCACCGAAGATGTGGATGTGGCGGTGGAAAGGGAAAAAATTCGGAAAAAGTCTCCAGATAGATTTGCCCTTCAGCTGTTGGATCTGTCAAAGGTATGGATTGGTTAAACAGCGTTTTTTTCGTTTTTGCCTTAAAAATGCCAGTTTTTGCTTAAAAGTTTATTTAAATTTATACAGGCTCCCCCCCCCCCAATTTCAATACCCTAAAAATTCCTAAATATTAAACAGGTTTAGAGTTAGAGTCGCCAAAGCATCTGTTAAGCTGTTGTAAGTGCACTGCTTTTAAAGCGTTTTTTGGGAATTTTTAAGCAAAAATTGCTGAACTCGGATATACATACGTAGGTGAACATTGTAAAAATAATATGATTAAATGCGCGAATTTTTCGCTGGTCTGTTGGCATCATGAAATTTCGATTTGAGGCATGATTTTTTGCCTGCTACCATTGTCTATTGGACTATACTTACCTACGTAACTTTTTCGTTTTGACTTCAAGAAAATGAGGTAAACGCGGGCTAGCAGGCGGATCCACGAAGGATACAAGGCATTAATCATAAAGAAGTAATGAAAAACGCCTGCCAGTCTGGAGTCACTAAGGCAAAAGCCTTAGTCCGAAACAGGAGAGAGCCAATGTTTGCTGTACTTTGTTTGTGTTCTAGAAATATGGTCTTCTATCGCCCTGTAGTGGAGGTGATGGTGGTTCTGACCAGGCCGGGCCAAACGGCCTGGGGCCTACTTGGGCCGTGGACCGTCTGTGTGTGGGCATTCCGCGCGGGCAGTGCTTTGGTCTGCTGGGTGTAAATGGGGCCGGCAAAAGCACCACCTTCAACATGATAACAGGCAAGATTATGGCCACACATGGGGATGCCTATGTCAGTGGTAATAGGTGAGTGCAGGTTGCTTCTAGTCCGCTTAAAAAGAAAAAACCAGGATATTTGGTATTTGGTGGTAGTGGTGGGGGGGGGCGGGGGGATGAGTGAGGTCCCCCCGAAATTACCTTCCCTTTCGAAATTGTCCCTTCTGGGATTTTTGCATTCCCCCTCCCCGGATTTTTTCAGCGCCCAAGTTAGTGTTTGCCAAAAGTAGGCCAATTTTCGAAAAAGTTCTGAATTCGTAGGGAGTTTTTTTCGTACAACTGTATAGTTTTAGCCTACATCCAGGCGTTTTTGAGATCTTTGCCTTTTGTGCCTTTTCTCTACAGTGCGAAATACGTGGTATGCTAAAAATACTTATTTTTGACTATTTGTTGCAAAAAACCCGAAAATTTGGTACCCCCCCCCAATTCCTACAAATACCCTGCAAATGATTGACTATAAACGCAATTGACTTGAAACTGACATAGGGGAAAGATAGATTGAAAGAGGAAATGTTTCACTTGAATGAACTATTTCGACTTTTATTTGTAGTTTTGCATAACATTCTGATAATCTTTCGTAAAATTGCTGTATTTTTCAGTGTTTCCAAGCGCCTGAATTTGGCCCTACGGAACATTGGCTACTGTCCCCAGTTTGATGCGCTCAACAATTTGCTTACTGGCCGGGAAATTCTGAAATTCTATGCTCGCGTTCGCGGCTTTGAGGACTCTGAACTGGATGGGGTAATTAGCTAGTTAATTATTAATCAAACCATGCATGAAATAAATGAAATTTTATTAAACGCTTAAGTTTAATTATTTTTTAATAATTGTGAAAGGGCAAAATAACTAACGGCATGCGTCTTTACTAGGTTGCATAAACATTTGATGTGGGGGGGAGGGAGTGTACGAATTACCTTCCTTGTTTTCCTAGTGTTTTCAAAGAAATCTTTGATTTTATTTCCAATTTTCAGCTCTCACTTTTTTCCAATTATTTTCTTGTATTCTTTTTTCTAGGCCGTGGATTGGCTACTGAAACATATGCAGCTGCTGGCTCATGCGGACCGCCAATGTGGGTCCTATTCCGGGGGCAATAAACGAAAACTCTCGACGGCTATTGCCTTGCTAGGCGATCCGGACCTGATACTATTGGTGAGAATTTTTGCGGAAAATTTTCCTGGAATATTTTTCTCTGTAAAAATTTGTGTAAAACTAATGTTGAGAAGTTTGGTTTCAAGGCGGTTTTTGCGGGAATTTAGAAGTTTTGATTTTATATTTCAGATAATATATATTTTAAATATCAATTTTGAGACATAATTAGCATGATCTTTTGTATTTTATGTAATTAGTGTTAACTATTTCATACTATTTTCTTTTTCTATATATGGTGCAGTTGCAACCAAGAGACAGTATTTAATTTTTGAAGCATTGTAGTACCATATGGAAATCATTGGTTGGCATTTATTTTATTGTGTCTGACTTGCTTCTTGGCCAAAATTATGTGGGGGCGGCGGGCGGGCGATATGGGGGATTTCGAGCAAGCTCCCCCCCCCCCATCGTCCCCCCCTCACCAAAAATTGGGGCATATTTTTTCAATTGTTTGCGAATTTTAACACTGCTAAAAATTGCTAAAACGGACTAATTTAGGTGCTTTTGTAAGCTAAAATAGCCAAAAATTTTGTTAAAAATTCAGTGAAGCCGGGAATTTTTTGAAAATTTAGAAGGTAAAATGGTAAAATTTGGAAATTTTTCGGCTTATGGGGGAGGTAGAGATTTATAGGGGAAGTCGAGGTTTATGGGGGTGGGGCTCCTCAAATGGGGGTACGCTCCCATTCCCCAGTAGAAGTAAGCCATTGTTTTTCATTTTTTCATTGTTTCTTTTCCCTAATTTCTTTTTTGCCTTTTTGCAGGATGAACCAACAACCGGTATGGACCCGAAGGCCCGGCGGTTTCTGTGGAATCGAGTGATTGAAATTGTGAAGGACGGTCGTAGTGTAGTCCTCACCTCGCATAGGTGAGATAATTTTTTAAACTTTTGTAGGTTATACTTAAAACATATATAAATATTAAATATTTAATTTAACTAAATTTTTTAACTATGTACGTATTTCTCATATAATATGTACACCTCTCCTATCTACCTAATATATGTAGTTTCCAAGTCTCAATATATACTTCACTGTGTTGAAGTGAATTTGAACTGAATTTCAGGGTCAACTTAGTGGTGAGAACTTAACAACATTTTGTAGGCATTACAATAATGTCATGAAACGTTACATTAATTTCGTTTAATAAAATGACAATTATATAGTCCAACCCGGCTATCCATCCTTCACTGGTCGGTAAAATGGGTACCACTACGATGGGAAGGTATAACAGGAGTCTGTGTAGAAGGGCCCCCCCTTGAGGTCCGGGGGATGAGACAGGTCCTGTGGCAGGACGGAGATATCTCCAGGGGTAAACTTTTACCTTACCTACCTACCCTTTTAATCCGTGGACATTCTGAGATATTTGAAATTGTTAAAATTGTTTCCTATTTTCTAATATTCCTGGCTTTTTTCTTTTAGTATGGAGGAATGCGAAGCGCTGTGTCATCGTATTGGTATTATGGTCAACGGACGACTGCAGTGCTTGGGAAGTGTGCAGCATTTAAAGCATAGGTAGGTAGCAAAAGTAGTGCCCATTTATAAATAGTTTTAAAGGGGTTAAAAATTGTTAAACCCTGACTACGTATCATAGGGGTCGCGGCAGCGACCCCTATAATATGTGTGAAAAGTGGCTGGAGACAGTGTAAAATAAGCTGCGCAGAAGCTGCGCAAAATCCTGCGCAGATCCTGCGCAGATTTCATGCGCAAATTGTAGAGCACATCGAGTTTAGTATGTCTGTAAAGTTTCAGCCCCGTATCACTTACCGTTAAAAAGTTGCGCCCCGGACCGGTTATGGCGGCGATGTTTTTTTTTTCCGGTTTCTCCTATTTGATGGTTGTATTGTACATAATATTCGCCGCTTTCACGTGATCTGCAGCGGTGGGCCAACCTAAAGGGCTATGGGGTCTAGTAGTACCCTCTAAAGAATTTAAGAATCACAACTTTTTTTGCGCCGCAGCTGCGCCACAGCGCCGCAGTGGCGCCGCAAAGTCGGCTCATAGCGAAAAGTGACCATTTTTGTGGTCGTCGCTCAGGTCGAACGTTACGAGCTGGAGCTGATTTCTTTTTATATTCAGAAATTACATATATTGAACTAACTAACGGTCCAGGTTGCGTTTCTCTATCACTTCCCTAGCGACCACAGTGGCTCGTCAAAGATGGCGAAAATTCGAAAAATGAAAAATCGAAATTTCTCGCTATCTATTTAACTTTGAACGCTCAAATCTTCCATACAATGGTTTTCTGGCACGGAGAATCGATTCCCGCAGTCAGTTTTACCGTCAGACCCACCCATCTTGCTGGGCTGGTTCCACTTTGCCGTCGGGAGGGTCAAGTCGGAAACCGCTTCCTGGAGGTCCATAGTAGGCTTTACCTGGCCTCTCAAAACTTTGTCTATAGGGGTTTTCTGGTGCGCCCAGCTCATTCCCGGTGTCCTTTTTGCCGTAGGACTCATCCATCTTGCTGTGCTGGTTCCACTTTGCCGTCTGGAGGGTCATGTCGGAAACCGCTTCCTGGAGGTCCATAGTAGGCTCTACCTGGCCTCTCAAAACTTTGTCTATAGGGGTTTTATGGTGTGCCCAGCTCATTCCCGGTATCCGTTTTGCCGTCCGACGTACCTATTGTGCTGGGCTGGTTCCACTTTGCCGTTTGAAGGGTCAGTCGGGTGGCGGGTTTAGTGGTCGAAAATAAAATTTTTCAAAAGTGGTCAAATTTGGTACCAAATGAAAGCCCTAAGCGAGCTGAGCAACTTTTGTCATAGAACTGCATGCTCAAAGTGGCTGTAGAGTGCTGTGGTGGGGTGGGGTGGGGACTTAGGCGATTTTCGGTCAAAAATGAAAGTTTTCAAAAGTGGTCAAATTTGGTACCAAATGAAAGCCCTAAGCGAGCTGAGCAACTTTTGTCATAGAACTGCATGCTCAAAGTGGCTGTAGAGTGCTGTGGTGGGGTGGGGTGGGGACTTAGGCGATTTTCGGTCAAAAATGAAAGTTTTCAAAAGTGGTCAAATTTGGTACCAAATGAAAGCCCTAAGCGAGCTGAGCAACTTTTGTCATAGAACTGCATGCTCAAAGTGGCTGTAGAGTGCTGTGGTGGGGTGGGGTGGGGACTTAGGCGATTTTCGGTCAAAAATGAAAGTTTTCAAAAGTGGTCAAATTTGGTACCAAATGAAAGCCCTAAGCGAGCTGAGCAACTTTTGTCATAGAACTGCATGCTCAAAGTGGCTGTAGAGTGCTGTGGTGGGGTGGGGTGGGGACTTAGGCGATTTTCGGTCAAAAATGAAAGTTTTCAAAAGTGGTCAAATTTGGTATCAAATGAAAGCCCTAAGTGAGCTGAGCAACTTTTGACATGGAACCATCCACCAATATTTGCTGTGCCAAATAACGTCACGTGCCCATGAAACTTTTGTCTTTACTTCTTCAACCGGAATTTAAAGGATATATATACGATACAGCCAACACACACATATTATCCTCTTTTGTGCGGAGCATTTTTGTTACTTGTTTCAATTTCTGTAAGAAAATTAAACCCCGGTCGGCACCCGAAGAAAGCAAAAGTTGGAAAATGGAAATGAAAAAAAGGAAAACGTGAACAGCTGATTTGAAAGTTGATTTGAATAATTAGGAAAATATGTACGACATAGTAATTCTTTCTCTATCTGAATTTTTCAAGAAGCTCCAGAATTTTCAAGTATTTTTGTATTCAACTTTCTTTGATAGAAAATATCCCCCTCATCTTAGTGTATTTGTTAGGCATCGACTGTGTACCATTCTATGAATGCTACTCTTTTACCGAAAGATTGTTTGTTTTTATTTCTATTAATTTTTTTCTGTCCCAAACTTTTCTGCATTCTTTCTTGTCTAGATTTGGCGGCGGCTACACCATAGCTCTAAAACTGGGCGGGTCCCAGCCCCGCGTGGAGGAAGCCTGCCAATTCCTAGAGTCCCATTTCCCGGGGGCCAAACGGGAAGAGCGGCATCCCAACCAGGTCCAATACCTCCTACCGACCAGTCCCAACATTCGGGTTGGGACAATATTTGAGGCCATCCAATCAGTGCATGAACGGCTGGCTGTGGAGGATTTTATGGTCACACAGACAACCCTTGATCAGGTAAAAGATTGGATATCAGATTTGCTGAAAAGGGAAGAAACTATGATTTTTGGGTGTTAGCTTGAGGAGGGTAGGGGTGGGGGTTTATTAGAGCTCAAAAGAAAGCTAAATGGTTTTTGCGGGGTTTACTTTAACTTTGCTAGACTTTGAGATTTGAAAAAAGTTGGCTGAAATTTTGAAACGTTTCGATCATAATGGCCCCGCTGCAGCTGTAATTAGGTGGCCTCTTTTGATTGGTTATTTTCAGAGGTGTAGTATAGGCAGTAACGGTAGACGTAGTTTCATGAAGTGTTTCGTGAGTTTTTCCTTAAAACTCCCTAAACTTCACCTTAAAACCTTATAAAAATATAGTTATTTATTCATTTACTACAGTGTCTGGTATTTATGGGGTATTGGATGAAAGGTAGTAGCATCTTCCGCTGCTGCCTATACTACAGAGGGTCATTTACCCATCGCATTTACTTTTGCTTAGTGTTAGCCTGATAAGTAGACAAGTGTATGGCTTAAATTAATGAAATTTAATGCCCTAAATGTGTCAAATTTGGTTCATATTTTGTGGCCATAATGTTGTTGCAGTACTGTTGCATGTTTGATTGTTTCTTTTTTGGAAAAGAAACAACTAGAGTTAAGGCTAAATGGTTTTTCTCCTTTCTGTTTCAGGTCTTCATTCGATTTGCCCAAACCCAGAAATTCCCTCCAGAAAAGCGTAAGTTTTCCTCCATCCGAAACTTATTCATTCGTATTTATTCATACTAATTCTGAAGTTTAGATCTGAATACCACTTATGTCATTTAGATATTCGATATTATTATGAAGCGTGCTAAATTAGGTAATACCTGTGTTTCCCTTTAGCATGGTAGTATGCAGGAAGTCCTGCGGTACATTTATAATTTGAACTATTATGTAACTGTTGTCATATTTTTTACATTATTTTTACACTTTTTATTCTGTTTTTTTGCATTTTTAGGAGGCTGTTCCCTGATCAGTTGCCTATGCTGTAGTTGCTGTAGCCGGAGCCATCCTGACGAGTCTCCTGTAGTGGCCAATGACGGGCCCCAAGTAGTCGACCCCCAGGCCCCACCCCCAGCTCATCTGCCGACTGGCCCGCTAGAGGGCTCCCCCAGTCCCGGACCCTACTCCCCCCACCAGACCCCACCGCCAGGAGGCAGCCCCAGGCTTAGTGCCGGTGGTCCGGTGGAAAATGTCAGCTTTTTTGAGGCGGAGGGGTCATCGGAGGTCGGGGTACCCCCTCCGGACCCCGAACCTCACCACTTTCCCCCGACGACCCCACAGGAGACCCCCCTGCCTTCCACAACAATTCCCCTTCGACGTAGCTCACAGCCTAATACTCGCCAACAAGATCCGGATGATAGAACTGGACTACTGGTTAGCGCTGACGATGGGATTTGTGAGGAGTCACTGGGGGCTCATAATGTTAATGTTTAGTGATTTTTTGGGGTGGGGGGGTTAAGGTGTGTTTTTATGATTTTTCATATAACTTATAGCTCTTTTAATTTCACATTTTACAATCAATTCTTTAAAGGCCCTTTTCTCAGGAAGCTACTGGCTAAATTAGATTAGTTAAATTAAACTCTACCTCCCACTTTTTTTAAATTAAAAAGTCTAACTTGTGTGAAGTTTATCCAGTTAAAATAGTTAATTTTAAGTCTACTTTGATATTCGAACTGTGCTGTTAAGTCTGGTTTTGGCCATTTTTGTGGTGATTTGATGTATTTTTATTACAATTTTCTATCCGAATTGTGTCCAGGTATAGTTTTTACTCAAAACAACAATAATTATCTTGCTTTATTCTATGCTAACGTATATACTTAATTTGTCATAATATTTCTGGAAGGTTCCATATTATGTTTGCCCTCGCGTCCTGTATATACTAGTACTATTAAGCTGTGCTTTTTTCAATGTATTTGATTTTTCTACTATTTTTTACGATATTCTTGTTTTATTTTTTGTCTCAGAGGTTTTTATCTGGTGGTCCGTCTATTTAAATAGGAAAAAATAGTAGGAAAAAAATCGGTTATCTACATTTCTTAAACTGTTTTTTAATCTGTGTGTAAAACGTATAGGTATAGAAGTTTTCATTTCATTCTTTCTGCTGTTTATTTCCTGCTGTTTTTTGGCTTTTTGGTAAAAAATTGATTTCAAGAAAACGTCCAACCCGCGCCCCCATGAAATGTTAGGAAGGTATTATTGGAAGAGCCTTAGATTTAGGACATCTTTAGACGGTGACCGAAACTAAATAGTCGCATTGTGGTTGTAAAGCCATACTATTTTGTAAAATTTAAATTCAATGGGGATCTTGAAAATCGACTGAAAATTGTTTTACGGTACAAGTCATGGTAAAGTTCCCATTTGAACAGTGGTGTCATGTCTTATGAAACCTCAGAAAGACACGACTTTTCCCCGGAAAACAGAGAAGTATTCTTTGAATTATTGTCTAAAATTTGCCACATTTTGGCTAGTTTTGTGCGAAGTGTTTTGTCTTTGCGAAAGTTGGCGAGTAAAATTGTAATTTATTATTTTAGGAGGAAACCTGGAGAGGGAAATTGAAGGTTTTAATCTAAAACTGTTTGTTTTGTTGATCGTACAATAATAATATAATACAATATGAAAAGTTGAGTTTATACTTTGGCTTTTTTGTGTATCTATCCCCATGTTAGGTTTACGGTTGCACATTTTGTGTTGTAGTTTTGCTAGATCGTCTCTTTGTTTGGATGATTATGTTAACTGTTGTGGTGTTGTGGCTGTGACTAGTGGTCTGGTTTAAAGTTTGGGTCCCGTTCTGGGAAATTGTGGGTCGGAGGCGGGAAGAGGGTCTAAAATTCTACCTCTTAGTTTTGCTAAAATTTCAATTTATGTTTTTCTGAAAAGTTTTAATTTAGTACCTACCTACATTTGTATATACCTATTAGTGATTTTCGCCGATTTTTTCGTGTTTTTAGTGCTCTAAAATTATATTTCTTTAATTTTGAATTTTCAAATTTTTTCATTCCAGAAAGCATAAACTTAGGCGTTGTTCCTATTGGATTCATGTTATAATGTTAGCTTTAATGTGTTACACTAAGCCTGTGTTATGCTGAATAGTGACGGGTTGGATTACCTTGAATATAGTTTAGTCATTATTGTTTACGTAACTGTCCGTTTTAGTGTATACTATATACAAAGTTGGTCTGTAACTTTTTTCAAACAATTTTTTATTTTTGTCCTCTTTTTAATGTTTATTAGTTGTTTGCTGTATAGATAATATTTACATGTATGAAATCTATAGTGTATGCTATCCATATGTATATTTTATTTTATTTTGTGGCTGGCCAGTTTGTTTTACAACGGAAATCAATTTGTTTTGTGATTTTTGTATTTCTCTGTTGTCACGTCTGTGGCTGTAAAGGCTCTGTATAATTAAATATTGGTGATTTTTAGACTAGGTAGGCAAGCCTTCAGCTAGGCTACGTTAGTGTTGTCATCCGGATCTGTTTCGGGCCGTCGCGGCCCGGATTTTTTTGGGCCGGGCCCGGAACAGGCCCGGATTTTTTCCCGGGCCGTTTCCGGGCGTAAGGAAAAATTGATATAAATGGATAGAAGAACAATAAATTTTTAATGAGAATCCTTGAAATTACACTTCAATTGGATTGAAAAATATTAATGTATTGTATATTTTATATCAAGTACTGATTAGCAGAAATAGGATTCATTCAAATGTTTTCAACATGTGAGATTGGTGAGTGACGAACTAATTTATTATACCTATTGGCTCATACTTTATTCAGACTACCTTTATAAAATACAAGAAACAAACAGGAGACGTTACAAGCATGTACAATAAAGTTCTATTTTAGATTAATAGGCATTGCTTTTAAGCCAATTTATTGTTTTTCCACAATATATGTTATTTTTACATTTATTTCGTACCACTCATGTTTATTATCTGCTAAAACTACATCAAAAATCATTTTTACTAATCTTGACGATTCGGGCCAGTTTCGGGCTTGACTTGAGTTTCGGGTCTGCTTCGGGCCCGAAATCCGGGCCGGGCCTCTGGCCTGTTTCGAACTCGGGCTTTGGGCCGGGCCTGGCCCGACCCGGATAACTAGGAACGGCCTGGCCCGGCCCGGATTTTCTTTACGTGACAACACTAGGCTACGTAACCTATGTGAAATTTAACTCTTCTATTAGGGGCTGTTTTAACTCGTTTAAGGTGGTGGTATCCTTTTCTGCAGTACTTTTGTGGTAATGTTTTGAAGCGCTATTACTTTTGCAATTTTGGGAGTTGGAAAGAGCTTTATACATCGTTTTAAAGCTTATTATGTTACATATACATGTTACATATACATATATATGTTACATTATTACATTCACATGAGTTTACGAAATTAGCAAAAATAGCAGAAATTTTCTTACATGCTGACATGACATCTAACAGGATGAATTGACCAAAAATTTTTGAACATCGATTTCTCAAAATGGAAGAATCGGCCGAAAGTTCTTTTTGTGCCATGATATGAAGGACATATGGGCCGAGGGACGTTTTCTTGGATTTGGCTCAGCAGGTCTTAACGGTCGAGAAAATCGGCCAAATGCACGCTAACACGAAATTTCGCATTGAGTTTTCTTGCTACTCGATACGTTTTAGCACAAACCAAGAAAAACGTCCCGCCGCAGAAGGGCGAATTTCGATTCTGCCAAAAATCTACGGAATCCGTCGAGTAGTCTTTGAGAAATCAATGTTCGAAACAAAATAATCGCAGTTTTGCCAAAATGGTTTTCCGGCCAAATCTCTAGCTCAAAGCAATAAATTCCGGCTAATAAGCATTCGTAAAATGAGCATTTGGACGGTGTATCGATTGAGTATAAATAAGCCAACTTTGTCCTTAACAAGTGGCAGTAATTTTGAAAAAACTGATTTCCTCAAAAATGGCCATTTTTGACCCTCAAAACAGTTTTTTGCTTATACTGATTATGCTCGGGGATCATGTTTTCTGTCCGTGATCTTCGCCTCTCTGCCTCTCGACTACGGTCTGCGGAGAGCACCACTTACGGGCCAGTTTGTGAGCCTGACAGTGTGTGAGCCATCAGCAAAAAAAATAACTACTGGAGACAGCTCACTTTGCAAAAGCAAAAATGTTCATTTTTGTGTCCTCTTTCCAGCCATAACAATCAATCCCGTGTCTTGTCTACTTACTGGGAGTCTAAGGCCAAAAACCAAAACTTTTTTCTTTTTGCCTAAAAATACATGACTGGTCCCAGAATGTTAATGAGCACGGAAATAGGTTATTTCGTAAGTTTTAGCCAGTTACGTAAAGGATTAAAGCCGTATGAGTCAAAAATGTCCGAAAGGAAACCAGCACCTTAACCCAGCAGGCGTGTTAAAGTGAACTATTTAACTCTTTTAACCCTGCGCGCGAATTGTAACCCATTTAACACGTTTAAGTCACTGCGCAAAAGGGCCCTAGGAAATGAAATACTAAATAAATTGCGTTGCCTGACTAGAGTTTACACTGTAAAAAAATTTCCTAGCTGTTATCTATTTTTCGATGATCACTGTTGCCATTGAAGAAAAATAGATAAAAGTTATCAGGTATAAAAGATATCAGTTAGCTATTATTTCGGGATTGATTGAAAATCTAGAAAATTAGATAACAGTTATCTAATATTGCTGGCTAATATCAATCTTTTTAATTTGGGCATTAGTACTTCAACGGCAATTGCTAACCTGTACTCATTAAATATTGCTGATCGTGGCAAAATTTTTTAATCTTAAAGTAAGTTAAATAGTTTAGATAGTTAAAATTTTAATAGTTTTCGGCGTTTTATGATGATAGCGGCAATAAGCAACATGGGCAGAGGAGAGGATGAGGATCCTTAGCTGTAGCTATGAAACTGCACTCAAATTGCGTCTACACTCAATTTAACCTGATAGTAGAGGGGCAAAGTTGTATCCGGGTCTATGATTTCAGACACAGCCTGGACCCAGAACTGGACGGCTTTTCCTAGACCCCCAGGCTCGGATTCCGGGAAATACTTTAATCAATCTGCACTGGGTTTTGGTCTAAATTGCACTATTATTATCCGTGTTTGGTGATACGACAGCAAAAGCATCAGGAACAAAGCGATACTTGGAACAAAGCGATACTTTGCTTAACTTAGTGACGTTACTTTTGTTTTCCAATATTTGTTTTGAACGTTGTCAATAGAACTAAAGATGAGAGCTAACTATGGGATGGCAGAAGTTTAAAGTTCAATGCTGGAAAAGCTATGTAGTTTGCCTATTGCCTCTTAATAATACTGGTTTGATGCAAAGAATGAAAGAATTCCACAATGTAGCGTCCCACAGAGCCATTTCAAGTTGATGATGTCGGGTCAAGACTTAACATACCATGCATGGAAACTTTGTTTCGTCCTGACCGCCGTGTATGATTAAACAAATGATTAAACTTTCGAAATTTAGCCACAATTTTAAATTTAGCATCTATTTTGCCCACCTCAAGGCATAGTATTGTTTTAGTAACCGATGTTAGTTTCAGTTTCAGTTTCAAGCCTCTTCCCAAAATAGTTTCAGTTTCAGTTTTAGTTTTAGTCGGAGTTTCAGTATCAGTTTTAGTTTTAGTCGGAGTTTCAGTATCAGTTTTAATTCATTCGAAAAACTGCAGATTCCGGCCTTGAGACATAATTAATGCATGAATTTATGATCATATATAATACTTCGCTGCAGAGTATTAACGAAAAAAACGAAAAAATTAACCTTCAAATTTTTGTCTTGAAAAAAGACTGAAACTAGTTTCATTCCGAGTTTCGGGTCTTTACCAAATCTAGTTTCAGTTTCAGTCGGCCGCATACAATAGTTTCAGTTTCAGTTTCAGGTCTCCTCACGAAATAGTTTCAGTTTAAGTTTCAGTTTCTGAAACTAAACTGAAACTGAAACCTGTACAACCTGAAGCCTAGTTTCAGTTTCAGTTTCAGTGCCTGAAACATTGCCACTTTTATTTGATCAAAATTGACGCAAGCAGACGCCGATTTTTGCCAGAATTTCAAATTTAGACCTGTCATTGCTGGATAAAGAAGCAACACTTAGCATACATTTAGCATTTAGAACTAAAGTCTGACACAAAAATGTGTGTACAAAATCTGTAAGGCCTCCAGTGAACTCAATATACGTCGTAACCCCATAAAACCATATATTTTCGGAATCCTTGCAGCGAGACAAACATTTTTATAAAATTTAAAATTTTTTGAAATTTCAAAAATTTTAAAATATCGGTTTTTCGGGGAATGTTTTCGGACCGTGCAAGCTATTCAGCTCATTCTTTCACAAAAATTTCCCCGTCCGAAGACGCATCGATTGACACAAGAACGAAAAAAAATCGGTTGAGAAATAAGCATTTTATTCCAAAATTTCGTTTTTCCATTTCCTTTGATGTTTGCCGCTTTTTGCAACTTTGACTGGTTATTACTCGCGACTCGCTCACCCGAAAAATTTTTCGATTAGATTTTCAGGACCGCCTAGGCGCCCGCTTTCACCTGATATGTGTGGTATTTCAGAATTTGAAAATCGATTTTTTTGAAAAATACCACTTTTTGACCCAAAATTTCGGCATAGCAATTTTGGCAAAAGTGAGTAAAAATAATGTAATCATAAAATTCAAGCTGAGCTGAATCCAACGATATAAAGCTTTTGTTGCTACGAATTATATTGCGCCAGTAATGAATTTTTAAACAATATCCCTTATTTCAGCTGGTTTTGCTAGTTTACACTGCTTCATTCAAATCACGGCGGCAACATCAAAGAGAGCCAAAAACCAGCTGAAATAAGGGATATTGTTTAAAAATTCATTGGTGGCGCAATATAACTCGTAGCAACAAAAGCTTTATATCATTGGATTCAGCTCAGCTTGAATTTTATGATTATGTTATTTTTACGCACTTTTGCCAGAATTGCTATGCCGAAATTTTGGGTCAAAAAGTGGTATTTTTCAAAAAAATCTATTTTCAAATTTTGAAATACCACATATATTATGTGAAAGCGGGCGCCTAGGCGGTCCTGAAAATCTAATCGAAAAATTTTTCGGGTAAGCGAGTCGCGAGTAATAACCAGTCAAAGTTGCAAAAAGCGGCAAAAATCAAAGGAAATGGAAAAACGAAATTTTGGAATAAAATGCTTATTTCTCAACCGATTTTTTTCGTTCTTGTGTCAATCGATGCGTCTTCGGACGGGGAAATTTTTGTGAAAGAATGAGCTGAATAGCTTGCACGGTCCGAAAAAATTCCCCGAAAAACCGATATTTTAAAATTTTTGAAATTTTAAAAAATTTTAAATTTTATAAAAATGTTTGTCTCGCTGCAAGGATTCCGAAAATATATGGTTTTATGGGGTTACGACGTATATTGAGTTCACTGGAGGCCTTACAGATTTTGTACACACATTTTTGTGTCAGACTTTAGTACAGCGGCGGCATGGCAAGCAACATTGATGCGAGGCAAACAGTAACACCTGTGATCAAAACATTTTGGTCCTGTTAAATATCAGTGTTTTGCGTGAACTCCGAAAGCTTGAAAATCAGCGCAATAAAATAATCTCAACGACGAGGGTGTGGGTCAGTGGTACAGCGTTCTGATCAAAAACCAAAGCTGGGTGGTTCGATGCCCGCCCTGGACACTTTTCTTCACATTTTCAATCCTGATTTCAAACTTTCACTGTCCATCTTTCGTTTGAACTCGAAACCGCTTAAAGTATATATTTCATTTTGAAGCTCAAAACAGATCCAAAACTTGTCCACGAACTTTCTTCAAAATCCAATTTGCAAGTTTTGTATGCATCAGTTCTGTGAGACAATCCCGAAAGGCCGAATATTAACAATTTGCAGCATTTTTCGAACTTTACTAGTATGCACAATAGTTGCATTGCATCAATCGATAACTTTTTCAATTTTAAGAAACGACTCTTCTCACCACAAACTCCCATTTGATTGTTATTTGTTTGCCATAGTTTAAAGTTCCCGTTTTGGCCCGTTTTCAACAGAAAGTGAAAATTTTGAATAGCTACCACCTTTTTATTCCAGGCCGAAATCATCTGAAATTTTAATAGATTGCGTAAAATTCTAAGGGCTATCACTGGGCGCGCTTTGACCTCAATGCTGTAAGTAGAATTTTTGACCCTGGCAGCCCAACCCACTTAAATATTAAAATGTATATATGCACATGTAGAATAACTGGTTGACAGAACTGATTTTTCCATGATTTGATTTCATAAAACGAGTCAGCTCATTATGAGCTTCAAAATGATGTATAGATCTCTGCAAAACTCGCAAAATTGAGCAAGTTATGAACATTTCAATCTGGGTATCCAGACGCTGTCACAGTCAGCTGCACGTTTGACCCCATAAATTTTGCTGCATCAGCGAAGCAGGTTTCATCCAGCTTCGTGCAGTAACGTGTGTTACGCAAGTACTCGATACGCTGATACCGCATCGAGCACTATATAAAGGAGAGAAACGAGCAAGTTTTTTAAGTTTCATGTCAATATTTTCTGACATTTGCTCCTACTGCTTCTGTTTACAGAGCAGTGGAAGCAATCTTTTTTGGCCATTACGTACCTTTGGGGGTACCGATGGCAGGGTCTAAACCCAATAAGAAGGGTTGAATTCCCTTTTTATTGGAAGCCGTCCAATTGAAATGGTCGGATAGCTAGCAACATTTTGATTGCTAATATCCAAAGCGTTGGAGTGGATGGCTGACAGTGAATATTGTGGATATTTTAGTATCCAACAGGCTGATGCTCGACCAAACATCTAAATGAAAATTAAAGATCGAAGCTCAGTATCCGGTTCCTATCGTCTGTGATGTGCCTCTATGCGGCACAGTATTAGGGAGCATGTTCGCCTTGTTTTCCGCAATTATTCTAAATTGAACAAAAAACTGACCAATACCAGTCATCCTTTAATTTGAGGTGACGACCCTCTATTTTTCACAGATAACAGTTACCTTGGAATTTATGGTAAAGGCTATTAAAGTTAAATTGGTAACAAGTCTCCAATTTTAACTGTTTGCTGCCATCCCAAATTATTAGATAACAGTTATCTAATTTGTTGGGATGTCACAAATTCCCTATCTAAGAAAAATGGATAACTGTTATGCAATTTTTTTTACAGTGTAGACGAGACTAAGATCACAGGTGTGCGATTCGAATAGCGTCGATAAATTTATAAATTATACCCGAAACCACAGACTTAGAATCCAAAACCCCAATCTATCGGGAAGAACCCTCAACCCAACTCTACGACCATTTCCAAGCAAGCTTTACCTAGGCAGCGTAGTAAACTGGTCTGTAAGTTTAGCTAGCCATCAGTTAATACGACTATTAGCAAGAATCTACAATAGGAAGAGTTCGACACTCGGACTCAGCTCTTTCTAATAGAATAAGCTTGCGAGATGCTCTGCACATCAAAGCCGAAACTCGGGATTGATAGCAGTTATCATTGTTCATCTGGCGTCTATTATGGGTTTGAACTGAAACGCATCTGATTGGCTAATCGCGTACCTCATGTCATAACTTACGTTCAGAAGCATATCCCTTCGCAGGGAGTACCGCTTAGCATTTAAGGGCTATCCCTTCGCAGGGAGTACCGCTTAGCATTTAAGGGCTTTTGAAGGAATGGTACAGTAGAGTAGAGCAGAGTTGGAAGTGGGTCGCGGGTACCCGCGGGTCGACTTTCAGGTAAGTGGGTACCCGCGGGCCAATGGCCCCGGTCCGGCCCCGGTAGTGGCGGTCCCGGTGCATCTCTAAATAAAAGCAAGAGTACATAGTAGATATATAAGAGTAAGAAACTCTTACACTATACTACGTATGTACGTACTAAGCATGCCAGGTATGGTCGGTTCATTAACTCGGGACCCCCCCTGTAACTTCCCGTCCCACTTTGCACTAAATGCACGCTTTTATATAAGCGTGTGTCTACTCGCTGATTGGCCCATTAGCCTAATGCTTACGATCGGTAATTCATTAGTTTTATTAATTAATTATAACTTTAATTAGATGCTTTGTAGCATTTTTACTGCTCTTTTCAATGATATAAAAATTGTTTCATAATACAAAAGTTTAAAGGAATGTAATCAGCAAATACGGAAGTTACGGGCGGTGGGAGAGGGTCCCGAGATAATGATCCCGCTTGCCTGGCATGATTAGTACACAATAGTGCAGTAAAAAAGTTTCATACTATAATCCATAATCCATACATGTGCTTTGGGGTTGGAGGTTTTCACCCTCTCCAGACCAGGAGCTGACCCCCCAGAATCCGGTATGTTGCGGTTTCTTGGCCAAAAAACCGTAAAAATCTGGTTTGCGGGTTCCCCCCTCCAAACTTCCCCTTCTGCACATGTCTGCTCTTATCTATTATACGTACTCTTGATGAAAGTTATGCTTTACTTATTTAGTTATGCTCACTGAAGAAGAAATGGGTGGCTACTGTCACGGTCATGAAAGTTTGCTAAGCTTTTTGAATGCGTTTCTATTTTCAATAATTCGCAAACAGTTTTAATGTAAACATTTCGCCAACCGAAATTTCAATCAAAACGTTAAAAACACGGAAACAATGAAACGCCCTCATTTTCGCTGGCTACCAATTATAGTACACAGTCCAGTTGCCTTGTGCCTTATCTTGTGTGGAAAATTCCTTGTTTGTAAGTTTGAACTTCGGAACAAATATGCAAAGTAGAAATTCGGCATTTTCGTAATATGCAAATTAGTCGTGACTCGTGACAGTATTTAAGGGAGGGAATTTTCGTCATTTTCGGTCACTTTCTTTGGATCAAAATTGGATCTCAAAAGTGGAGGAGTCAAGGATCTTCAAGGTTAGAGGTTGGTATGGGGGGTTCGGGATAAATTTATTGTACACGGTCTTTTTCTAACTTGTTTGTATAAAATTATGTTTTCTGTGAAATAAACTCAGTTTTGTTAGACTTTTATTCTTAACTTCAAAATCACACACTCATGACGAACTTGCAATCTTTTAATTCTTTAACCAAATTTCCACAAAAGTGGCGACCGTGACAGGACCCGAACTTGCAATCTTCGGAATTCCAATTTCCACCTTGTTTATTGTCGAAAAGATGGACAGTAGTGTGATTGGGGCCACCTGTTAAAAGCTCCGGTAGGATTTAAGTTCTTTATTGATATAGAATACGAATTGCTGATATGAGTACGAAAGAAATGAATGAAATAGAAATAAGAATTATTTTATAGAAATAGAAATAGAATTTAAGATAAATAAGATTATAGAAATAGAAATTGTTAAATATACCAATGTTTATAGTATGAAATAAATCCTGCATTTCATGCTAGTTTAGCTTTAGTAATCAGTCATTATTCAGATAAAGTTATTACATTTACCATTGCTGTTTCTACGGTGTTTTTGTTATATGCATCAAGAGTTACATTTTGAGTTATGTGTGCAGATTTGGCTTTTAGAAGCAGTGTATTGAACACTGGATTTAATAACCCAATAGAACATATGCGTGGAAAACTATATCCGCTGTAGCCACAGCAGCTGTCTATTTTGGTGAATACAACTAAATTACTGTTTATTTGGCAATAGTCAATGAGTCTTTAACGTAGTTTGATAAGAACCCAGCTAAAAGGGAACAATTTATTTAGCGATCTGGCGAGCTTGAAATCCGTCGTTTTCGGAACTTCGTTTCTTCGGTGATCATCTCGACTCCATACATCCTTCATGTAGGATCTGAGAACCGTAGAAGGCAACAGGATTGAGCTATGTACTGTTGAAATAGTTAGACCAAGAACCAGCACGACGGCAAGCAGCTAAACAAATTAATTCACTTTCATGCTAACGCTTAACACTTTAGCTTTGTGCAAAATGACCCAGTTTTTATCTGTAAATATATATATATATATATATATATATAGGTAGTCCTGCTGTGAGAACAAAATCATTGCTTTGGCGTAAGGCCATGCAGCCATTAGTCGACTTTTCTGTCGATCTTGTAGCATAGAAACTAGTTCTGTTCCAGTAACCGATTTTAGTTTCAGGTTCAGTTTCAGTCGGCGATCCAAAATAGTTCCAGTTTCAGTTTCAGTCGTGAACAAAAATAGTTTTAGTTTCAGTTAGTGCTGGGACCGGTTCCGATTTTTGAAACCGGTTCCGGTTCCGGTTCTTGACTACCGGTTCCGGTTCCGGTTCCGGTTCCGGTTCCGGTTCCGGTTCTAGCTACCGGTTCCGGTTCCAATTGGTATTTTTGATAAAAAAGCTAAAATCACACGTTTTTTTAGTTTTTTGACAATTGCTATAAAAACTTAATATATTTAACTGCACAAAGCTATGAACGTGTTTTTAAAACAGTGTTTTTGCTTACTTTTTACTATTTATATACAAATATTTGCTCTGAAAAAGATATGGTTTGTTTCGTTTTTACCAATATGTTGTGGAAATTTTAGCTACCAGAGCTTACCAAAATACTAAGAATTCTCAATCTAGATAAACATTTAGCTACTGCCCTTCAGAAAGCGAACGTCGCACAGAACTTTCCTCGAAAGCAGTCCAATAAAATTTGCTAAAATTTAAAAAACAGTTACAACATTACAAAGCTTAATCATTGAAAAAGCAGCTAATCTCATCTCGGGGTCGAAGATTTTTTGAGATCGAAAACTATAGCCGAAAACAATGGGGAAAATCGTTGAACGAGAATTAAAACTTTTCGAGCACTTATGCAGCACACAGGTACAACAAACTTCATACCTTTAAAACCAAAAATTGTATGTTACAATAAATAAAGTCAAGCTGCTAAGTTTTTATTTTACATAGAATTTGTTTTAATTTTTGTAGCTGAAATATACAAATTTGTAGCAAAAGAGCGCTATTCCCTATCAAATCCTAAACCTATATATAAGCAAAAAGTACTAAAATATGACTATGAAATATGAAATAAAATTTTTAATAAACCATCAAAGGCATTCTTTTTCGGTAGCGCTAGCCAATTGCTATTAATTAAATAAGAACGGTACCTCGGGGATACTGTTGCTCAGCTTAACCCTTAATCTGGAGTTGCGCCTTCAGTATACTGGTTTGCTTCAGTTGAAGTTTGCACACAAAAATTGCAGAGGCAACAGCTAAAGCTGGAAGAGTTGCCGTAAAGCATCAAATCCTTAATGCTTACCTTTGTCATCCTTAAAGATGACTTAACTCTGAATACACCTTAGTTTTTCTTTTTCTATAACCTTTTCAGAAAACTTAAAACATTGACTGAAAACTGCAATTAAAGACATCGTAAAATTGATATCAAATCTTCTGCCATTTACACAATAAGTCTTTCAAAAACAAAATTTCATATCTAAATAGAAGTACCAGAATAAAGTTAAATTCCAAATGCTAAATTCAAATTCATAAGAAAAGTTTAAAATTTTACAAAATAAACCTTGATTGAAGTTTCAAACAGCCAAAATTAACACTAGAACCGGCCGGTTCCAAAAGCCACCGGTTCCGGTTCCGGTTCCGGTTCCGGTTCTAAAAATCCTACCGGTTCCGGTTCCGGTTCCGGTTCCGGTTCTACCGGTTCTTTTGGAACCGGTCCCAGCACTAGTTTCAGTTTAAGTTTCAGGAGGAGTTCCAGTTTCAGTTCCAGGTCATTCAGAAAAGTACAGTTTCCAGTACTCAGAAATCATATAAGGCATACATTTATGATAATTTAGGCTCCCACTAAAAAATATTAACGAAATAGCGGCTGAAAACCTTCAAACCTTCATGTTTTGAGGAAAGTCTGAAACTAGTTTCTGTTTGAGTTTCAGGTCTTTACTCAAATTAGCTTCAGTTTCAATTTCAGTCGGCGGGTTAAGATTATCTCAATTTCAGGTCTCCTCCCAAAATAGTTTCAGCAGTTTAAGTTTCAGCTTCAGTACCTGAAACTGAAACCTGTACAACCTGAAACCTAGTTTCAGTTTCAGTTTCAGTGCCTGAAGCATCACTAATAGAAACTATACCATCAGAATTAAGGAATAGGTATATATTTCCGCCAGAGGAGTTTACTTAGAAGAAAGACCAAAATTAGTTTACTTTTTACCTGCCTTCAAGATGCAGCTATTTCTGTAAAGAGAAGATAAACATTGAAACCAAGAGTTCATAATAATTTCCCTTATATTATAGAAGAAGAGTAAGCCACTAGAGGGCTCCTCTTCTTGGCATTGCGGAACGGTGCTCCGACCACAAGACGCGAATGTTCCCCCGTTTGGGGGGGGTCGACAAGCATACCCCCCTCCGTTTGGTGGGGGGGGGGGTAGCCGAAAGTGGTCCCCGCTTGGTGGGAGGGTAGGCAGAAGGGGGTCCCCGTTTGGGGGGGGGTCGCTGAAAGAGGTCCCCGTTTGGGGGGGGGTCGCTCAAGCAGGCTAAGTTTTGCTCATTCTGATTGGCTTTTGGCGACCCCGCCCCCCAAAGGGGGGCCCATTTTTGTGACCCCCCCAAACGGGGACCACTTTTTTGTGACCCCCCCCAAACGGGGACCCATTTTCGAATAGAACAAAAACTATCGTAATCCTCTGCTCTACCCCCCCCCCACCAAACGGGGACCTCTTTCCTTCTACCCCCCACCAAACGGAGGGGGGGTATGCGCTGTCGGTTTGGTCGACTCCCCCCCCCAAACGGGGGAACATTCGCGTATTGTGGGCGGAGCACCGTTACGCAATGCCAAGAAGAGAAGCCCTCTAGTGGCTTACTCTTCTTCTATAATATAAAGGAAATAACCATTTACTCTTGTTGAAACTGTACCTAAACTGAAAACGCAAAATGCTAAACATTTTCTGAAAGAATGTGTCAATAATACCTGTGTACTGAAATGTTTGGAATCTGCGTATTCCAGCTGAAGACAGTAGCACAATTTCTACCCAGCTTATTTTGTTTCGACTAATATCGGTCATTAAAATCCGAAATTACCCACTTACCATTATGCCTAGAAGTTGTGAACGAGAACTGATGTATTTCTTTGAAAGTGCTCGTCTGTATATATCTATTTAGTTAGTAGCAGCTTCAGCGCTCATATTCTAACAGGATTAACAGTCTGTAGAATGTATATATCTAGAAAATGTACAGTATCTAGAAAGTCAAGTGAATTCAAAATAGCCAGAAACAGGGGTGCCGTTGTGAGAACCTCTTTAATGCAGTCAATTTAGAAAGAACTCGTTCGTTAAGCCACCATGAAATTTCTGTGACTCTAAAACGCCTCCAGAAATCCTGTGGAAACTGGTACTTTCCATCTTAGTGACTTAAGGTGGTGATTCCGTTTGGGCACATATTGTTAGTTGACGGCTCAACACAAGATGAAATTTGATGAAACTTTCCAAAATAAGTTCATTTGGTGTACTAACACCCCCCGTGCAATCCCGCTTCAAAATTTCGAGATTTCCGTTTAGGACGGTTTTTGCTAATTTCTGACAGTTGAGCAGCAGCTGCACGGTTATGATTACTCATTTGAAAGATCTCGTTGAGCTCTACATTTTTGCTTTTGGAAGCAACTTTCTAATAGCAGCCAATGGGATAGCAGTTGAAAGAGGATCATGCCTCAGATAACTGGCATCTGTGAGACCTTCGAATCGAGATCCTTAGTTAAATTTTACAGCTTGCGTAGTTCAAGAAATAATGGATTGTTTAATTTCTGCAAAAATGACAAGTTTTTAACTGCTAAATGAATTGGCTATATCTCGCGATAGAGAAAAGCTAGAAAGATGTTTTCAAAAGCAAAACTGTAGAGCTCAACAAGATCTGTTATAGCAACAGACTATAGTCATAGCTATTCAGCCGCCGCACAACCGTCAGAAATCGACAAAAGCTGCATTGAATGGAAATATCGACTTTTAATAGAAGGATTGCGTGTAGGCTGTTAGAACGCTAAAAGAACCTATTCTGAAAAGTTTCGTCAAATTTCATCTTGATTTAAGCCGTCAACATGTGAGTGAAAGAATACATATGACCCGGCAAAAAATTAAAAAATGCCAACAAATTTTGCAATGCCATGCCAGAGCATAGAACTTAAACGAGTGAACGGAAGTTTAGTGTTCCCTTGGCTCCAAAGCCACATAAAACCACTCAGTATAGTCAGACTGTAAATTCCTTATCTACTCATCAAAATCTAGTCATCTTAAATTCATAAACAATACTACAGTTGCGTCAGTAAAGTTGAAAAGACCGCCAATGTCCCGCCCGCAGGCGCCCAATGAATGCTTCATTTCCTAACAATATCATAGTCACCCACCATTGATAATGAGTATAGTCATTGGAGGGTAAAACTGTCATCGTTGGTGGACTCAAAACTGTCTCCTTCTGTCCTTACGCTGAATCAAACTTCCGACTTTTATCCTAATTGAATTAATCAATATTTACAAAAAAACTAGAACTTCTTACAGAAACCTGTAGGTTACAATTAGCATGGCTTTTAAATCTGTCTACTCTCAAACCCACCAGGGAAAGCGATGTGTTTTGGCTATGCCAAGAATACATTATATATAGAAAAAATTTGACTTTTTCCACTACAACAATATGCTAACCATGTGTGGAGTATTATTCTAAACTGAAGCATTTCGAAGTAGAAATCTCATTTGCATACATAGTTCATTTGCATAATGACCCCGCAGAGAGGAATTCATGTTACCCTTCTTCACACAAGCGCAATACAGCTTGCGCTACCCAGTTGCGTCTGATTTTTCCGTCTTACTGTTTGCTCTCTATGTCAGATTCTGATGCTATTCCCTCTGGACGCTCCGTAGACCAAGTCAACCAGTTGATTCCAGCTGCTTTGGTAACTAAAATTTCTCTAATGAGCTCACGCTCGATTTGCCTACCAGGTTTAGTTCACCTGGGGCCAGTTTCATAAATCTGTTCTCGAGTCTGCGAGTCGTCGAATAGCCATTTGCTGGCAGTATGTTATCTCTTCGGTATTAAAAACTAAACAGTAGTCATCGAGGTCTAATTTTTGGTCGGTGCAATTTGTAGGACAATTTAAAATAGTTCTACGGTCGAAATATTCAGTTTTTAAGTTTTTAAAAAATTTTAAAATTTAAAATTTAACTAGAGAACTCGACTCGAAAACTAGCAGATATTTTTCAACAGTCTTCGCGTTTCAGGTCCACAAGTCACAGATATTTCCAGCATAGAGCAGCTACTCGACTCGACGACTCGACAAAGTTTTATGAAACTAGCACCTGGTCTACAGCAACAAGCGGTCCATCTCTTTGCTATCGACCAAGAGCTGGTGAAAATTACTGCCGCCGTCTCAAACGTGGACGGTACTGTAGCCGGTGACGCCATCCTAGACGCAGTCGACTCAGCTCGTGGTCTGATTAAGGATCGCCAGAAGCTCCTAAGGATTGCCGGACAGAGGAGGTTGGTCCGCTGTCAAGAAATTTCAAGGCGCCTCGGACATCGGTGAATCAGAAAACGAAAGCAAAAATATTCAGAAACCGATTGATGATGCTGAAGCTGACGAAGCTGAAGCGGCGAATAAACGGGAGTTTTCCTCCAACTTCTCCGATTCCACCCAGCATTCCTACTCATGTTCTTGGCGCTGACACTATATCTTCGTTTTTCTTTCATTCTTTTGTTTTCTTGCATTTCTGTTGAAAAAGTAAGTAAGTAGTATGTCGGGTGTCGCACACTTTTGTAAGTATGTTTTGTTAGGCAGCTGAGACCCGTTGATTCTTGCTAGTTCTGTATTACTATTCTTGAATTTTGTCCAGTTTGGTAATGTCTATGATTTAAAGATGAGCAGTTGTATTCTTGTAAATTCATAGTAAAAAGGAAACGTGTTCTAACTTTTTGATTAGTTTTTATTAGATAGCATGAGAGAGGAGAGATTAGGCATACACTTTGGAATTGCAGTCAATTTAATAGTACTTTGCACAAGTCCTTTTTATTTCTACACATGCCAGGTGTGCTAACTCGGGGCCCTTCCTCCAAGTTTCGAGGGCAAACCCAATTAACGTGCGCCCATATAGAAAATAGATAGTTGTAAGGGCTTCTGTGCCTATCGTGGGGACCCAACAAAATTTAATCCTTAATGGCGTTTCACCCAGTGTTAAGTGACTCCCTGCTGAGTTAAGTTGGACTCAATTAACAATAGAGGAGGTCAATTCAAGGTCAAATTGAACTCTGCCTATTTAGGTACCCACACCAGCACAAATGTTATCCTAATCTATAGATTTAGAATCTAAGTTAATGCTTCGCAGTGGTGAATAATTATTTGTCAGTTTTTCGTATTGACTGTTTAAGTTTTCATTTCATTAGACAAAAGTGTAATTTTAAGGAAACACGGCCAGTACAAGTAAAACACAAGTAAATCTTTATTTTCATAACTTAATCTTAAAAAACTTTTGAAAAACTTTGTTCAAAAATTCGTTTAGAGTTTACTAGAGTTTAATTCGGTTTACAGTCTGCAATCAGAAACAGTACAGAGTTTTAGATTACTTTAGAAAAAGCCGTGTTTCCTTGAAACTTACAAGCTTTTGTATAATTGGTTAAAAAACTTTAACGGTCAGTGCAAGGAAACTATCAAAATTATTCATCACTCACTACATAGCATTAAATTAGTCTACATATTACGGTAACATTTGTGCTGGTGTGGGGACCTAAGCAGGCAGAGTTCAATTTGATCTTGAATTGCCTTCCTCTATTGTTAATTGAGTCCAACTTAACTCAGCAGGGAGCCACTTAACACTGGGAGAAACGCCATTAAGGATTAAATTTTGTTGGGTCCCCACGAGAGACACAGAAGCCGTTGTAAGCTTTTGTTCCTTGGCAAGCAGCAAAAATCAAAATTAGGGAAACTCGGAAGAAACTGCAGTGATTTAAATTTAACCAATAACTGTATTGTTTGGCTTCTATAAAACAATTAAAACATATAGTACAATGTCTCGGATTTTGCTCTCACACAGGAATGGGAAGGTTTTACTCAGAACAAAACATACGCCTTGAATATTGCTCTCACTTAGAGATAAGGAAAGTTTTACTTAGAGTTTGTCAGAACTAAATCATGTACAGTTCACCAAACAGCCAACAGTTAGGAATCGCAGAGATTTTACTTATGTTGCAGCAAAATTTAGGATGAGTTATGTTCCGAACGAATTTGAATTACAAATAGAAGCTCCAGTTTTGAACTCACAATGAGCTGTGAGCTTGCATGCAAATCTTAGCAGGACGAGACAAGCTACAGTTACAATTAGAGCGCCCAAGCAGACACAAGGGTCTAGAGGCATTTCTTCTCGAGTAGCCTCAGTTGGGAACTTCAACCATCTAATGTAACTGGATTTTTTGTTATATATATTCAACTTTTGTTACGTTTTCTTTCGCCACATTATTTCTCTATTCTCTTTGTGTTCAATATGAATGTGAATTGAAAATTGTAGATTGAAAAATGTTAAGTGAAATTAATTTGATAATCTACATTGTGAAATATTGCGTAAATCGTAAGTTGTTTTTGAGATTTTCTGTCCACAACTCTCTAGGAAGGTGCCAACAACGTGCCATTCACAGATATTATATCAATTTACTTTAATCGAGCAAGCTATAGCTAACGGTATCATATATATATATACCGCGCCGCGCTTTTCGTTGTTGGCTAGGGGTTCAAGGGGCACGCCGACGTCATATTTAAAGCCAAAAGATAGGTCATACATTATCACAATATGTGCAAAGGGGACGCATGAAGATTAACTCCAGACGTTAGAAATATTAGTTTACAAAATTTAGAAACTGTTTTAATCTTAACAGTTTTTATTATCAAAACAGATACGTGTATTATACACTCACGTTTTCTGTATTTTCTAATAAATTTTGTATTTTATACAGAATTTAAGATACACTATAAGGTTACTTAAAGTTTTAAACCGCTATTCGTGTATTTTAAGTTACGAAAAGTTAATAGGATTAAAACCATAAGTAACCTATTAATTTTTAATTAATCGTAATTCATTATTATTATATAATACATTATATACATATCTGTCTTGATTTTAAAAACTGTGTTAAAATTATAACAATTTCTTAGTTTTGTAAACATATATTTCTAACGTCTGGAGTTAATCTTCATGCACCCCTTTGCACATATTGTGATAATGTATGACCTATCTTTTGGCTTTAAATATGACGTCGGCGTGCCCCTTGAACCCCTAGCCACACACAAAGACAAAGGCGTTTAAGACAAAATACTGAATTTACTAGAAAATACAGTATTTACTGGACGAGTTTCAGTAAAAATGGTATCTACGTGCAAAGATAGGAAGTTTAAAGAAAATACCATTCGTGCTAGTAAATACCGTATTTACTGAATCGGCCAGTAAATACAGTATTTACTGAATACAGAAATTACTACGACATATATACATATATATATATATATATATATATATATATATATA
>JASAND010008875.1:0-22531 GCA_030248195.1 Trissonchulus latispiculum | reverse complement strand
AAAGACCAAAACATCCTATATACAAAGCTATGAATAGTTAAGATACGTTCTAGTGATATATATCATAAGTAGTCATACATAGCTACTGTTGTGTTACCTGCTATTAAAGTTTATCTATACTTTGATATCTACAACATTGGTGGCCCCGCCGATTATGCACGTCATTTTCTTTCTCTTGTGCGCCGTCAAGTGCGCGGCGACCACTGTCAACATTTCACATCATCACAAAGAACATTCTGATTTAACCTATTTCGCTGTCGCTCTGCAGCAAAGCCAAACCAAGCTTCAGCGAAAGATTCTATTCGCTAAATTCCACGGCGGCATTCCGCCATTCAGCCCATTTGGATTGATGTGGAACAATAAACTTAATAGTGACAGTTTCGGACATTTCCTTCAACTACTACTTCTGCTCGGGGGCGATATTGAATCCAATCCCGGTCCGATCGGTGATTTGAACCGCTTCCGTAAAGATACATTGGTCCAAATTATAAACATGCTCAACCGCACCAACCCAGACCTCATCTGCCCTCCTACAAAAGCTACCATTATTGCTGAACTGCAACAGGAGGATCAGGGAGCGTTGCAGTTAGCGGTAAATTTGGTTGAAACTGACTTTAATATCCCGGACGCAATCCCTGCTCCACAAAACAACAAACGAATAAAACTACCAGAATTCTATCCCAAAGATCCGAAAGCCTGGTTCAAACAAGTAGAACCACTCCTGGAAGACGCTACAGCCACCGCAAAGAAAGCATCACTTCTCGCCTCGATTCCAACGGATATCATAGTTGAGGGCGGTATCGACCTCGACGGAGAATACGACGACATAAAACGTAACATTATCCGGTACCTATGCGACAGCGACGACCGTCTCCTTCACAAGTTGCTGGCGGAACAAAACTTAGGGGACCGCAGACCGTCTGTAGCCTTACGTCAATTACAGCGTTTAGCCCCGAACAATGAACAATTGGTCAGACTCCGTTTTTATGAAATTTTGCCTGAACCAATCAGGGTCGTACTGGTGTCTCTGCCGGATTTAGAGCTTGTCACAGCCGCAGAGATAGCCGACAAGATGATGGACCAGTTGTCCACCCAAAAGTTAAGTCACATTGCCCCAGCGCGTGAAAAGTTCGACGAACTTCAACAAACCTTAATAGATCTGAAAGACCATGTTACAACCTTAACCGACCAAGTTAATGCTATCACTTTAAAGAGATCCAAATATCAAAGATATCAATCTCCACCCCCACCTTCACGCAGTCACCGCCCGCGACAAAAAAGATCTAAATCGAGAAACCGCGCTCAATACAAGCCTAACGGTTCACTATGCTATTACCACTTCCGCTTCCGAAGTGAAGCAAGGAAATGTCAACAGCCGTGCCCCTGGACAGACTCTTTAAACCAAAACTCCCCGTCCAGAAGGCAGGACTAGACGGGGTTAACTATATCTATGTTCCTGCCAAACCCACAGGCCATTTTCTTATCGACACAGGTAGCAAGTTTAGTATCTTACCTAAAATTTACTACAAAGGTACTAAACCGCCCAATAACTATAGGCTTGTTGCCGCAAATGGGTCGCCCATTTCCTATTTCGGAGACATTAGACATTCGTTTTATTTAAAGATAAATGGGGAGCTTGAACAGTTCAATTGGACATTCAAAATAGCGGACGTATCAGACCCTATCATAGGTACTGATTTTCTCAGCCATCACAACATACTTATCGACGCTAAATCAGCGTCTCTACTTAAAAAAGCTAATAAACCTTGTAAAGTCAATACGGTTACAACAACAAACAACCTAAACAACAAACTCCAGCTACTCCTAGACAAATATAAAGACTTAACGAATCCCCAGTATAAAACAACAAAAGGCAACAGCATAATAAAACACTACATTACCACTAAAGGTTCGCCAGCTTTCAGTCGCCCTAGACGCTTGTTTGGCGATAAACTTTCGGCTGCTCGAAAGGAATTCGATGAGCTAGAAAGACTAGGCATCGTCTACCGCGGCGAGTCCCCTTGGGCATCCCCTTTGCATGTTGTGACAAAGCCCGATGGGAGCCTACGACCCTGTGGGGACTATAGAGCAGTTAATACAAAAACGATCCCAGATAGGTACCCTATGCCACACGTCACGGATGTCCTCTGCAAATTCAAAGGATGTACCATCTTCTCTAAAGTCGACTTGACTAAGGCATACCATTTGATCCCGGTAGCAATGGAGGATCAGCCAAAGACAGCCATCACCACACCTTTCGGTTTATTTCTGTATCGTCGCATGCCGTTTGGTTTGCGCAACTCTGCCCAGACATTTCAACGATTTATGGACAGTATATTAAAGCACCTACCTTATGTAGGTAACTACATTGACGATTCAATCATCGCTAGCAAAAACACAGACGAACATTTTCTCCAGTTAGAGACTGTGTTTAACATTCTACAAGAAAATGGGTTATACATTAAGCCAGCTAAATGTGAATTTTTAAAGACATCACTGGAATTCCTGGGCGTGGTCATTCACCCGTCCGGACTGAGACCTACACAAAGAAAAACCAATGCAATCACTGGTTTTCCTAAGCCAGAAACGATTAAACAACTTCGACGATTTCTGGGCATGTGCGGATTTTACCATCGGTTTATTCCAAAATTTTCAGAAATCGCTTGCCCGCTAACTGACCTTACCCACACAAAAGGATCATTATCACAAAATATCGACTGGTCACCTACTGCAGAAAAAGCATTTAATGAACTCAAGGATGCAGTTGCTAACGCAGTTACTTTAAGCCATCCAGATCCTCAAGCAAGGATCACACTTACTACCGATGCTTCTGCAACGGCAATAGGAGCAGTGCTCCATCAAGAAATCGAAGGTCAACCTCCACAACCAATTTCATTCTACTCCAGAAAACTATCTCCACAAGAAGCTCAGAAGTCCGCGTTCCCCAAATTACAAAACACCCCACTTTTCGTACATCTCTGAATTCCAAGGAGATTGTTTTTGTCAATGGAAAAGATAACCAGGTCGCAGATACACTATCGCGTATTTCAGCGATCAAGCTGATTAACAACGGAACGCTGGCTGCCGAACAAGCAAATGACAAAGAACTACAACATTTCCTGAAGTCAACGTCTCTTCCGGTGGCTTACATGAAAACAACCAATGGAAAGATAGCTTACCTCGGCAAAGAGGGCAACCTACGCCCCTTCGTTCCCAAAAAGTTACGCAAGACGGTATTCGAAGATTTCCACAACATTCACCACCCAGGAATACGGAGAACGCGGAAACTTATCAGTGAAGCCTACATCTGGCCAAAGATGAATAAAGAAATTCAAACGTGGTGCAAGCAATGCTTGCACTGCCAATCTGCGAAGATAACAAAGCATACAAGAGCCCCACTTGGCACGATCCCTACAACCGCCCGATTCAGTTCAGTTCATATCGATATCGTAGGACCACTTCCCCCTTCCCGGAACTATCGATATCTGCTAACCATAATAGACAGATTCACATCATGGCCGGAGGTTATCCCGTTGCGGTCAATCTCGACAGAATCAATCGCGTACGCCTTTACGACGAGCTGGATCTCCCGTTTTGGAGTTCCACAAGTGATCATTTCCGACAGGGGAAGACAATTCGAGAGCTCCTTGTGGAAAGAACTTATGCATAACTTGGGAGTCCGACACAAGAAAACGATGGCCTTTCACCCTCAAAGCAATGGCGCAATAGAACGGTTCCACAGAACTCTGAAGGACGCGTTAAGGGCACGATGCGAAGGCCGCAACTGGCACTCGCACCTTCCGCTGATACTGCTGGGGCTAAGAAATACAATCAACATTCACGGTTTTACCCCCCGCTCAAATGACCTATGGGACAAGTCTGTGCCTACCTGGAACATTTTTCTACCATGGCCCTACTCCCAACCAAGCTCCACCAACCTCTACTTTTGTCGAAAACCTGTTCGCGAAAACGACAGGTTTCAATGCTCCAGTCAGGTCTTACAACAAAAGAGCATTTATTCCAAGCTGCTTACAGGCTGCGGGTCACGCTTGGATCCGTAAAGAAGGCATTTTTTCAAAGCCCGGTCTACAGAGGCCTTACAAAGGTCCATACAAGATAATCAAATTGACCGACAAGACTGTTACTCTTGATATAGACGGGAAAATCGACACTCTTTCCATCGATCGCGTAAAGCCAGCGTTCGGTGATGAAGGAACGATGTCGATAAAAAACCCCACAGCCAGGCAGGTGTCGTTCAGTCCAACACCCACGAACCACTGCTATGACTAAGTGATATACTCTCCATTTCCGAAAAGGGGGGATGGTGTAAAGACCAAAACATCCTATATAAAAAGCTATGAATAGTTAAGATACGTTCTAGTGATATATATCATAAGTAGTCATACATAGCTACTGTTGTGTTACCTGATATTAAAGTTTATCTATACTTTGATATCTACAACACATCTCTTCTGTCCCTCCCTCTTAAGTGAGGATGCCTGTAATGATTTGCATTACTCCTCTTAAGTGAGATTACTATTAGTTATATTAGTTATAACTGCTTATACTCCTGTCATTTAGTGCATTTCACCATCTTAAGTGAGGTACCTTGCCGTATTAATAAACTCTGTCTAACTCTACGCTACCTCAGACACCACTTCGCCACACAGGCATCTTCACTTAAGAGGGGGGGGCAGAAGAGATGATTGTAGCATAGTGAAGTTGTTAGAAGAGCAATGTATATTGAGATTAGACGTAAGTTCGGTGATTGCAAGAGACAAAAGAAGCCCCCAATAAAGAAATTTAGGGTTTTTTAGGACAAATTTTGGGGTGAAAAGTAGGTTGAGAAAAACAAAAACGGATTTTAATGTTAACTGGGGCATAACAAAAGTATGATAAATGTAGGGTGTGGGGTGAAAATAAAAGAATAATTTATGAAACCAAAGTTGACAGTTTAGATGGAAAATACGTAATTACTTGAAATGACAACTTTAAAAGAATTTTTAAACTGTAGATTAAAACAAGTTTAGTTTGAAATTGTTTAGAATGCTACATTCGCCTCGGCGGACAAAAAGCGGTCCCCGCGTAAAAATATCATAAAAAATGAAAATTGAAATTTCTGTTAATGAAGAGCATTTCAGCATTAGATACTATATGCAAAAAATGGCAGGAAGAAAGCCAGTCTAGTGAGTTTTATTCTAGGTGGGCCGGCGGGCATGGACCACCGCCACATGTCCGTTTGTGTCTACCATATAGTAGACGTAGTAATTTTCAGCTGGGGACGCCCGACCAACCAGCGGAAAGGTCCGGGTCCGGAGGAGATTGACCATGCCCCTGCGATGGACGCGCTTCACGGCATCCTCCACCCGGCTGTAGCAGTTGTCCACCAATTTTCCGTGAACCAGATCAAACACAGCCAGGATGTTGAACTGGTTCATGTTGCAGATAGCCATAGCTCGCTGGGCCGCCGCGGAAAGTTGACGACGATTTCGTCCCGCGCCGTCCGAGCCGTAGGACTGACCCACCAGGAGGAAGGCGACCTCGGACAAGGTCTGCGACCGTATAGTAGTCACGGCGGCCACCTGATACGCCAACCAAACCCCCAATACTTGGGTAATGTATCAGAACCTTGTCGCCAATTTTATAGTCCAATGTCCTCACTGAGCGGTCATAATAATGGCGCCGGCGATCTTGTGCCAACAAGATTTGATCAGAGGCAATACTCCAAACTGCTTGCAACTGGGATGCCAACTGCCGAGCGTAGTAGGGTTCGTCAGAGTACGAGATGTCCGGCAATACCAAGCTGACACCAACAGGATAGAGAGGTGTACGACCATACACCATTTGGCATGGCGATACGCCAGTACTGTCGTGTTTCGCGCTACGATAGGCAAACAACACAAGCGGTAGATACACGTCCCAATCAGTGTTGCTGGTGTTGACATAGGTAGTCAACATGCTCAGTAGCGTGCGATTGAATCGTTCAACCATGCCATCGGTTTGTGGATGGTATGGAGTAGTGGAAACTTTCTTGGTGTAATGTGGGTAATAGCGTCCCCGCTATCACCCCCTTTCCAAGTCCCTTTTAATCTTTAACTTTCGTAGTTTCCCCGTAAAACTCCCTAAAAATCCCCCAAATTCCCCTTAAATATTATGTTATTATAATTATTGGGAAGCCCGACGATTGTGTGTTATTTTGTGTGTAGAAATTTCCTTTAGATAATGTGCAGTGCTAACTTTATGCTCATATTCCAAAAATCGTGTAAACACCTTTAATTTCCCTATTTGTGAACGTAAACTTAACATTGCATTTATTTGGCTTAGCAAAGATAGACCCTCCCGTTCCCAATGCATAACAAAATTCCCTTGAACGCTTACGTCACCTTTTCATCATTTGGGAGTTTATTCTGTTCGCGTGCGGCTGTTTTTCTAAGAGTGGGTCCCACCCTTTTGCGTTCCTCCACATAAAGCGTAAGTTTATTTCGCTTTCTCTCTCCTTTGAAAATTACTTTAAACTCACCTTCCCTTTTCCTTTTTTATTCCTAACCATTTTCAGCTTCGTTTTCTTTTAGCTCCTAACTCCTCCCATCCTCTCCCATTCCTATTTTGCGGGGTTGCCCCCGTTCCCCCGGGTCTATTTCTGCTAGCTAACTTCTCTCCCCCGATTTTGTTGTTCCCTTCCCTTTTCCCTGATAATTGCTGGTTCCCTCCCCTATTAATTGTTACCCCTTTTTGTGTCCATTATTATTGTTGTTTTTGGTGGGTAGCCCACTTCAATTTCTCGCCCCTCTGGGTAACCCAGACGGGAGTTTTTTGTTATATTTAATTTGTTTGCTTCCTAATAAATTGCTCAGTTGTCCTTCTTCTGTTTAATTTATTTTTATTAACTGCTTTTAACTAGTATTGATCTCACTACTTAGCTAGGTAGCGCTCTGGGAGTAGTCCGGAGTCGGTCCTTAGCTGAGCTTAATTTCTGTGCGTGTCCCCCATTTTGTCTGGCGCCCCGTTGGCGTCCCCCAAAATTGTCGGTCCCCCTTTGGCGAGGCAAGTCGGTGGGTAAGAGCCGCCTTGACTAAAGATCTCCACCCGCAGTCGACGGTTAGCGCGTCCATTGCGCCAGTTCCACGTAAATTTGGTGCTGACTCCGTGGTTCAGTTCCTAGCTCTCAGCCATATTTACATTAGGCTGCCCGGCCTAGGCTCTTTTTTCCCCAAATCCCCCCCCCCAATTTTTTTCTACTTGCCATATTTACATTAGGCTGCCAAGTCTAGGCTCCTAGTGTTTTTATTTATTTTTACAAAAAGTTTTATAACCTCTCAGTTTGAAAAATCTTGTTTTGAACCCTCCTCCCACCCCAAGAATTTCCCCCTACACGTATCACTAGTGAAGTTCCTTCCCCCCAGTTTTTGGTTGACTGGGCTGGCCCTGTCTTTTTCCGTGTCTACATATCTGTATTGGCATTTGATAGTGTTCGTTGGCTCCTTTTTGAGTTTGCATTGACGTTAGTTTCCTTTGCAAGCCTTTGTATTAGCTTTTTTCCCGCCCCCACGCCGCTCAAGTCCCTATCAGGCGCCTGACTCCGTTCCGGGCTCTTTGAAGTGCCGCCCACGCATCGCTTGGAGTCCTTATCAGCCGCCTGACTCCCTTTCAGGCGCCCTGCAAATATTATTATTTTAACTTCGTTTTGTGCTGCCTAGTGGCGCGTTTTTCTATACTTTTTCTACCTTAGTGTTTTTCTCTGTGTTAGTGCCTTGCATTTTTCCTTGTTTTCGTCAATATTATTATTATAGTTGGGCTGCCCAACTTTTGAATTTAATGTCACTTGGGGTAGTCCAAGTGGTAACCTATACTTATTTTAACCAGCAATTTCCTGTCCTTCCCCCCATGAATTTAACCCAATTGCCCCCCAACCCAAAGTTTTTTTCGGGAGGAAATCCGAAATTTTGAAAATCTTTCAAGTGATTCCAGCGCCTGCCCAGGAACCAAATCTGGTATTGTTGGATGACGCAAGTCCCAACTGGTAGACTAGTGCCTGATTTTTGGACGGAATTAGCGTTGAATCCAGGTAGATTTGGGATTCGACCCAAATCCTGATCCTTGCCCCGAAATACGCACGTGCGGTTGGAGTTTCGTGTCCCTTGCCAGAAAAAGCCCGATTCTAAGTTATATATGTTATGATGCAAAGTTCTAAGTTATGATGCAAAATTGTCAGTTGCTACAAATGAAAGTTTTTCACAAGAGCTGCAGAATAACCTGGGCAGGATCTGTATTTGGGCTAACAATTGGCAGTTGAAGCTGTCAATTCCAAAGTGTCTGGTATTTGTGTATGGTGCAAATACAGATCAGAACCAGGTTTCCTATTTTATGCATAACCAACTTTTGGAGAACACAAATATGGTGTCCGATCTTGGAGTGCATCTATCATCTGATATGAAAGTTTCCGCTCACTGCCAGAAGCTAATCGTGTAATATCAATTTTTAGACGAAATTTTGAGACTAAAGACCCTCATTTTCAAACTAAGTTATTTATGACCTATGTAAGACCTATATTGGAATATAATTCTCCTATCTGGTCTCCAAATTTTCTTAAAGATATTGATCTTGTTGAAAATGTTCAAAGAAGATTTACTAAGTTTCTTCCGGGGTTCTCAAATATACCGTATGTCACGCGTCTTAACCTTTTGAATTTAGAATCTTTAGAATTGAGACGTTTAAAATATGATCTTAAGATAGTATATAAGATATTTACAAGTGTCGTCAAGCTCAGCATTAATGACTTGTTTACGGTAACTACTGATAGAGGGCTACGTGGACACAACCGAAAATTATGTACTGCACTATGTAGAACTGAAGCGGTCAAATGTTTCTTCACAAATCGCGTAGTTGATGTATGGAATAGCTTACCTATAGAAGTTGTAAATTCTAATACTATAAATTCTTTTGAGCAGTCTATAAATCATGTTAATTTAAGCAGGTTTCTTAAGGGCAGGGGTCTGAAATAACCAGACAAATGGTTTATCCCCTCCCCTTCTTCCGAGTTTTTTCGGTATCCCATAACTTGACTTAAATATTCTAATATTTTTATGTTTCAGGTATTTTTTACTCCATTTAAGTGACTAAATTTGTACTAACCGGTTTTTGTCACTAACATTTTTTCGCTTGTTACTGTTCCTTTCTGTTAACTATACGATGTTTCTCGGAAGTAAACCTTCTTCTTCTTCTTCTTCTTCTATACGTATATCCTGTCCTGAAGAATTCCAGTGCTCCCAAATCCCGCCCAAAAATAGGAGATGTGTATATAACTTAAACGGTAAGTCGCGTGTTTTTTGTAATTTTTTGCAGTTATAATGGATAATCGCCCCCCTGATGACGCCCCCTTCGACAGTAAACCCAGAGTGGCCCGTTCCCCCGACCCTCTCCCCCTGGCCTTAGGGCCGTTGCCGGAAGTTCTGGGAAGCCCGGATCTTACGTCCATATTCGCCTCAGGTCCGGGACGACCAAAGCCCCCCGCAGACTTCCCCCAGGATGGAGGTAGGGGTAGCCCCTCCCATCACGATTCGACGGTCCATTTGGATGGCTCTGACCCGGGTGAAGAAGATAAATTGCGTACCCGGGCCCAGTGGAGGAAATATCAGGAGCACCTGGCTCGGTTGGCCGGAGATGCCCCTGACCCCAAAACCCCCATGTTTGCCGCCTTATTGGTTCAGAGACCGCCCCATTACGGTCCCGAAAATCCATGCCCTCATTTACCCGACCCAGAGCTACCTCGGAAGGAGCTCAGAAATCCTCAAATCGGCGGTCTAGCCAGCACTGGGGCCTGGCCTCCCCCTTATCCGGCCTGATGTGGGACAAGTCGGGTGATTTGCAGAACCGCCAAGTGTGTTTATCAAAAGATTTTGAGTACAGCATTATAGCGAGTTTCCGCAGAACCAACATAGCTGCAATTTCAGCCAAATTTTCGTGCTCTGTTACAACACCAGGTTTGCAGCAATCAAATAGTTAGTATTACATTTAAAAAGTTTGATATAAGGTGACTCCAAAGCATCACTTAAAGTTAAAGGTCACTTTGCAAGGCTACTGAAAAAGTGCTCGAAAAACTGGAATTCAGCTGGCTAGTTTTTCATATGTCTAATCAGCGGAAACTCGCTATAATGGTGTACTCAAAATGTTTTGATAGACGCAAAGACTACGACGACGAGACGCCACCTTTGACCTCAAATGGGTCCTTCTACCTCGGGAAATTTGGCGGATTCTGCACCCCCTCCCCACCACAACCCTCAGGGACCGCCGTCTGGAAAACCCCTACCCAAACAAAAAACCGCTCTGGGTTTTTGTCCCAAAGTCCCGGCGTTCCCTGGATGGGCCCCTCCCTGTCATAGAACGCCTTTCGAATGCTTCGACAAACAGGTAGTAAGTCTGTCCTTGCCTACCAGGTACGTGATATGACCCGGGAAATGTGGGTTTTTCTGTACCAAAATCACCCGGGAGTTTATAAAGAATTCCTGGAAATTGTGGAGGCCATCGAAGAAGATTCCGATGTGAAACCCCACCAGGACCCCGAGGACTAGGGGGGCAGCCCCCTACCCGTCCTAACCCTCCCCACGGGGATTCCCCAACATCGTCCGACTCGGAATCCGAAGGAGATGGCCCCACATTTCCATTTCGCCCCCGGGCCCAAAGCGATTCTCGGGCAAATCGGCCTATCCTGCCCACTTTTTGCCGGAGACGTCCCGGCCCCCAGTTGCACACCAGGGAAGCCCAGGTGGAGAAGTCTAACCTGTTCACGGCAAGTCAGGTCGCTGAATACCTAAAGGCCTTTAAGGGAACGAAACCATTCCAAAGCCAGATCAAGTTCACGACCTGGATCTCCAACTTCAAGGACACAGCCCGTGTCCATGAAGTCCCCTCCCACCTCCTACACCGAATTTTGTGGCAATTCCTTGATGACCCCTGGGACCGAACCACCCCGGGTTTTTGCGGATGTTGAGTAACCCTTAGGTGGCCGTTACTGATCAGCCATCAATCCAGTCCCAACCCCCACCTGATCAACGAGGAGATGCCCAGAATGACCTCCCACCCCCGCCCAAGACCCAGAGACCCTCAGTTTATTTCAGAACCAGGGAAACGCCAACCTGGGGCGTCCTCAGTAGACCCTGGAGGGCCCCCACGGCAACCCTCCTATGCTGTAAATATGGTCCTTGCCTTTGCTAACGACCCACCCTCATCTAACCCCAGCTCACAGAAACCTAACCCCTCTGCCCCTCCTCCTGAATTTTACCGAACAGACTCTCTATCCAGATCCTCTTGTTCGACGGATTATACCCCGTCCCCTCCACCTAAGAACGGACTGCCCAGTCTGTTCGACCATATTGCCGAACCCCCTACCCTGTCCGACGTAACCTCTCCATCCTCGAACCCAAACAGGTCAGGGTTTGCCAGTGGAGACCCACAGCTGAATTGGTCAATATGTACGGAGGATTTCCCGGTGGTGGGGATTCCATTCGAAACGGTAATGGCCAGCTCCGTCCCAACTGGTTTTGGTCCGAGGGGAAGCAGACGATGGGCCTTCAAGCTGTGTCCGCCCAATACCAAGAAATTTGCAACAACCCCCGTTGCAAATACTGTATCAGGAGAAAACATCAGGAGAAGCGTCGTCAAACCAGGTTTCCCTACCATGATTTGGTCATGGCCAGTGGTGGTTACCCCGGTGGCGGGAACCTTATCAGGAATGGGGAAGGTACCATCCGTCCCTATGAATTCTAGAACCGGCGGCGGAAGCAGGTGAAAGCTTTTGGAGACGGGGGAGCCCAGTCTCGCAAAAAATCACCTCCGACTGCCCCTACCCAGGATCAACTATCCAAGCCAACCCTGATTCATTCCCAGCCACCAATAACCCCCTCAATGTGAGAATCCTGATTATCATCACGATTCCTACCATTCCCCAACCCTTAACCCGCCCCTAACCGGGGCAAATTTGGTGCTGTTAAGTGACAACCGGGTTAAAAGTCGGCAGTGGAAACCCGCCCGCCACTCCTATAAACCTCAGAAAGCGACGAAGAAGATATAAGTGGACCTCATCGATAATGTCCTTCCCCTGAAAGACCCACTGCTGACTGCCCCAACCCTTCCCAAACAAACCCGAAAAAGTGTACGTATATCTGATAACGTAGGTACACACTCCCCCCCTAACTTCCAACAAAGCCCTGGGGAGATCTTGCCGCCTACCTCTCGACAGCAAGATCCCCCCAGTACCTCACAGCACCAATATGTCCCCACTTCCCTGGATAATGATGACTTGGCCTCCCGACTACGTAACCTACGTAACCTTGACGACGCCCCCACTGAAAAAATCCTGATCCTATTCGACTCCTGCGGAATAAAGGGGACAATTCGTGGCGGCTCGCCCCCCGTCATTCCAAAAGTGCCCGTAACGACTCTGCCCCCCAACCGCAACCTCTGCCAACCCATTTACCCCGGAACAGTGGGCACCTTATTTTGAATTGGCTGACATGTTCCGGCAAGTTCGAGAGGAACTGAATGACACAACGAGAATTGCTGACCTCTGTGTCCCAGGCTACCCGAAAGGCTAATGAAGACTTTCACACCACTATGAACCAGGTCCGACATCGACGAGTTCGAGAACCTGCTCTTCGACTTCATGACCATGGACCGCCGCCGGACGGAGGAACTAGAAGCATCTGGCCAACTCCGTCTGCCCAATATGTCCATTTGGACTGACCCCATTTCTCAACCTCAGCGTCCTCTGTCCGATGCAACGACCAATAAGACCGCTCCAAAAACGAAGAAAACCCGGTCCCCAACCCATAAACGGTCCCATTCTGAGGGGGAAGCCCCCTCCCAACCCGAAAAGCCCATTTCTACTTTCCAACTTGGATCCCCCAAAAAAACCCATCTCCCCCACCCCCTTCAAATCCAAAGCAATTTCTGGAACTTTTTCTGACCCTGAACACCTCACCATCCCAAAGTACACCCCTAACCCCATCAGGGAGGCCGTCCAAGCCGTCTTGATGGGCAACACGTCGTTTTTCGCATCGCAATGCTCCCGTATTGCCCTGCGGAAAAGTCCCGTAATCCTGGTGAGCGTGTTCGGGGTCAAAGCCATCGCCCTTGTGGATTCTGCAGCCAACATTTGCCTGATATCCAAAGCATTTTTCGATCGTGTAAATGCCTCGGGTATCCTTTCCCTCTCCCTGGACACCGCGACGGTGGCAAGACGACAAGCAAAAATCTGTCCTTTTCACTGGGGTAGGGTAAGGGGGAGGGTGGGCTATACTGGGCTACCCGTATAGCCGGACGATCTGTCTGTAGCAGGTATGGAGGCGTGTTACAGGAGAGCAGAGTTCTGTGATGAGCTGGCAGTGGAGATGTGCGTCTGCCAAAAGAGTTTGATAACACTGTGTAGACAGAAGTCACACTTTTGTCCAACACAAAGTCGCACTAGCACAAAGTCCGAGACCAGGGACCACCTAGGGAACTGGGTAGGCCAAGTCACAGCTGTTCAGCACAAAGTCCGGGACCAGTGACCACCTAGGGAACTGGGTGGCCAAAGTCACAACGTAGGGGCACAAAGTCCGACTTCAGTAGCAGACAGTCCGGTACCGTCAGCCAAAGTCAGTTTCCACTGGCCAAAGTCTGTTTCCACTGGACAGTGTCTGTTTCCACTGGACAAAGTCTGTTTCCACTGGACAGAGTCTGTTTCCACTGGACAAAGTCTGTTTCCACTGGACAGAGTCTGTTTCCACTGGACAAAGTCTGCATTGAGTGGACTATAATCCTCAACCGATGAGCACAGTCTGAGCCAAGTAGACGAAGGCCTCATCGTCCGATCTACACCGGCGCGGACTTCCTAGCTGCTGCTTTTTATTGATACTGAACACTGTGAATAGGGTTTCGTTACCTGCACTGCAAACGTTATTGATACCGACCACTCGTACATCCTTTTTAATATACCCTTCCAATTAATATCCTTTTTATTTATACAGAATACATACGAATAGCTATTGCAGAATGTGAAGATTGTATTGCTACCGGTCCCTCGTATTAATAGCACTTGCGAATAGCTGCACTACAAAAGTTGTATTACTACCGTCCCTTCGTTGTGTTACACTCCCATTTCAGGGGATACAATGAAAGGGCACTCGTAACATTTCTAAAGCAGTCCCAGCGTCCGGTGAAATTGCGTTTAGGAATTGGCTGTTCAAGGGGAACAGCCCCACAAGAACTGCTAAACGTGTCGCAGCGTTCAGCTTAGAATTGTCTTTGGCACTGTGATCACCGGTACAGATCAAAATTAGTTGTACCCGATTCCCTACGTATAAATTATGCATTGTGTGTTGGTCAGGTTTCATAATTCTTTAAAATTTAAATCATTTTTTCAGATTCCATTATTATTTATCAGAAATTATTTCGAACCACCGACTGAAACTGATGCAAACTGAAACTAAAATCGGCTACTTAAACAACACAGTACTTAGCGATCGATCAAATGTTTAAGTGCTATAGTTAATTTCGGAGTCGTTTGTACTCTCTGAACATTGAACAATTTGTGGTTATGTATTTTAAGTTACAGTGATCCGTACTATTGAATTAATGTGGTGATCCGTCTGAGTGCTTTTCTTTGTTTTGTTGCGATTCGATTTCTAAATAAAGCTGATTTTATTAGGACTAGGTACGGCAGTTACAACTTAGATTAGATTTCATAGTAGGAACCAGCAGACCGTTTGCCAGCTTTGCAGAAGTTGAGTTTGGGGTCATAAGCGGATATTTTCTGAGCTAGATTTGAATAAGAACAATCCATATTTTGCAAGCTTATCTTGGAATTGCAGCCTTAACGATTGTCGAAATAAGAAGAAGAGTACAATTAATAAGGTTTTGCTTACTGGCCAAAACGCGCAGTCTATTAAGTTTTGCCAATCAGTTTATTAGTTCGCAGTATTAAGTAAAAGTGCACAGCATTAGTTAAAAATGCATAGCAGTGCACACAGCAAATCCCAGGTTGACCATTTCTGTCTCGGGTTGACAGAGTCCGATCCGGATGGACCAAGTCCTTTCCGGCTAGCCACTGTCCATTACCAGCAGCCAAATTCCGGACCGGCCGGCCAAATTCCGGACCGGGCGACCAAAGTCCGGACCGGGCGGCCAGAGTCTGGACCGTGCGGCCAAAGTCCGATCCCAGTAGCCAAGTCACATGCAACCAGCCAAAGTCCGACGTGTGTGGCTCAAGTCACCTCTAGTCAGCACAAAGTCCGGGACCAGTGACCACCTAGGGAACTTGGTAGGCCAAGTCACAGCTGGTCAGCACAAAGTCCGGGACCAGTGACCACCTAGGGAACTGGGTAGGCCAAGTCACAGCTGTGCAGCACAAAGTCCGGGACCAGTGACCACCTAGGGAACTGGTTGGCCGTGCTCCTGTGAATTTGGCCGGAACGCCGTTATCAAACTCTTTTGACAGACGCAATGGGCTGGGTTTGCACCCGAAACCCGCTACAGTTCGGTTTAATGTTGAATCTGAGTCGCTGTTCGCTTGGTTTGCACCCGACACCAATGCTCGGAAAGTTCGTGGAATGATAAGCTATGATCTGAGAAGCAGCAGAGACTTTATTTAGCACGCAGCACACAGGGCAGAAACCGTTAACGTTCAAGAGCAAAGGCAACAGCAAAGGCAAAAGACAATCATAACATCAGTTTAAATAAGTCTTATTGGTTCCGCCGCGTTTGCTAGACTACGGTACTTGCTGACGCAGGTTCGACTCTGTTTTCGAGTCCAATATTCCTTTTGTTGCTGAAGTTATAGTTTTTACGCGTTAGTGGAAGCCTTCTTTCCAAACTTTTGCAAACTTTTCATGTTTTTAGGCGATCTTTTTGACATAAACGTTACTACAAAAACTACAAACTTTTGGGGGTTCTATTCGTCAAATTGTGAAGGCTGAGGTAGTTCTCAGAATTTCCGTAAACCCAGCCCAACTTCGATTGCAGCAGCAAATAACAACATTACAGTGACTACTCTGCTCCAGCCAATAGCCAGGAGCACAGCTATCTTACGGTAGCCGTTACCAATTCAGTTTTAAGACAAACTTGGCTGCAAGCGGCAGCTTCACAGAAACAGAAACAGCAATAACATCTAGGTTTAAACTGCAATAGTTTTATTTTATTTTTAGCTATAACTTTTAATTTTTAATTTAATTTCCCTTAGCTAGATTTGTTGTGAATGAGTGACGTCTGAATGACTTGAATCTTCGTATGCCGTTAGCTATGTTTAATTTATATATTCTTGTTCCTTATGATTTTAACGTTTGTGACATCACTCACCGCTTAAAAAAGTCGAAAGTCCCCTTTTGAATTAAATATTTCAAATTCTGTATTCTCAAATTTTCGTTGTATAAACTGCCCTTTTTACATTACGACTACACTACTTAAAATACAAAATTCAACACGACAACACATTGCACTGCAGTTATAACATGTCTAAGAACTACTGTCAATACGCATACGAACAGTTGCTGTTTTATTTTAATGAAAATTTTAAGAATGTCCTGGAATCGTACCGAGGGCGTTCGGGTGGAAGGCCAAAATATTTAGTACTACACTATGGAATCTTGGAATTTTAAGTGTTAATGCAAAATATATAGGTTCTGAATTTGTCAACTTCTTGTGCTGATGCACAAACGTGGACGTATTAAATTATACAGTAGCTACTATATTATGTATAGAAATGTATCAACTAGACTTGTCTTTAACTAGACATGCATTCCCATGTATAATACAAATGTGTATATTTGCGTACGATATACTTGTTGATGTGTCACACTTAGGCTCATGTATTGAAACGGTTCGCAATTGAAACCTAAGCTGTATATAAGCTGTGCATAGCTATGGACGTATATTTCCGAGAGTCTCAAGATAAATGTAGAGTATATAACGGAAGCATTATATACGTAAGCTTAAGGTTATTCCTAATGTTGTAGTTCTTCTAACAAATTTTAAAGCAAATATTTAGCGCCGATTTGTTCCGTTTCTATATACTGGTAAAATAAACGACTAGCTTGAGTTTGTAGCAGGCGCTACAGCAATTAGTGCATAACAAATTATGTGCTAGTTTTTGCAATTAATATTATCTGGCAAAAAGTCGAACGAAGGAGGGGGCAGGAAAAATTTTGACTTAATTTCCGTTGAAACTTAACATTTGATGCAGGTTCTATTTTCACTTGATGCATAAATTTCTATAAACACCCCGCAACTTTTACTATTTTCCTCTCACCCAGCAAAAGAAGAGCTCCCCTGGGCGAACGAAGATAGAGGCCGAGTGGGTCCCAGATTTCTCAAGTAAAGAAAGGTAGGAGACACTAATCAAATGCACGCACAATTGGCAGGAGAAGTTGTTTACTGGCAAATGTAATGCAGTTGAAAACATAGATGTCGAGAAGCAAAAGTTCGTTTTTCTTTTTTCTTTTTTCGCAGTTTCTTTTCTACTGAAGCAATTGGCGGTCATACTGAAAGCAGTTCTTTGCACAACCTTTCGTGGTTGTTCTTCAGTGTTGTTCTTTGGCGATTGACTAACGTGGGACGTAACCGTATACATATATAATTCGTCGAGTCGTATTTTGTTGGTTGCTCATTCAATAATTATTGAGAGCTACTATATAACGATATCAGGTGTGCTTTGATATAGTCCAATTTTTGGGCTTCAAATTTAGTGAACTACCACCTGTGCGGACAAAAGGTATGCAGTCAGCCGAGAAGGCTCGTTTTCAGGGGGGAGCTGGGGGAATGGAAGAAGACGCCGACTTGACATATATAATTTCAACTAAAATTCCATATATGTCTGACCCTTTTCTAACTAAACTTGTCAACAAACAAACTAAACTTTACACTTTTACTAAAAATTAAAATATTCTGTTTCATTTTGAATCAAGCCCCTAGAACGCAATTGTAATTGATTTTTGTGGTCTCCGAAAGAAAAGTGTTATGCAGTCATTCTACGTAGCCGTTCAAGATTTCCATCCAGCTGTTTTTGCAGTTTGAATTGTTATAGCGTGCGGTATTTATACGTGGACTGCTGAAACTATGGAAATATAATAAGGTTGGCACCATTTCGAGTTGTAGATATATACTTGATACCAAGAGTGCATAATTGCACTATATATTAGAAGAAGAGTCAGCCACTAGAGGGCTCCTCTTCTTGGCATTGCGTAACGGTGCCCCGACCACAATACGCGAATGTTCCCCCGTTTGGTGGGGGGGTATGCAAAAGGGGTCCCCGTTTGGTGGGGGGTATGCAAAAGGGGTCCCCAGTTGGTGGGGGGGGGGGGTAGGCAGAAGGGGGTCCCCGTTTGGGGGGGGGCTGTCAAAGTCAGGCTGAAATTGGCTGAATCTGATTGGCTGTTGGCGACCCCCACCCCCCCAAACGGGGACCTCTTTTGCCTACCCCCCACCAAACGGGGCCCTCTTTTGCATACCCCCCCACCAAACGGGGACCCCTTTTGCATACCCCACCCGCCAAACGGGGACCCTTTTTCAAACAGAACAAAAACTACCGTAATCCTCTGCTCTATCCCCCCCCACCAAACGGGGAGGGGGTCTCTGCAATCTGATTGGCTGTTGGCTACCCCCCCCCCACCAAACGGGGACCTTTTTTCTGCTACCCGCCCACCATTCGGAGGAGGGGTATGCTTTGTCAAAGAGAGCTACCCCCCCCCACCAAACTGGAGATTATTCGCGTATTGTGGTCGGAGCACCGTTACGCAATGCAGTGAAGAGTAGCCCTCTAGTGGCTTTCTCTTCTTCTTATATATAGTGCAATTATGCACTCTTGCTGATACATTTAGTATGGTTATCAGACAATTTCTTCATATTCTTAACAAGGAAATATAAGGCGCTTTTTGATGTATTTAGAGCGAATGGCTGGTCCGGGTATCCGGCTGGGCGGGGTTGGGCGGGGGCGCGCCATCCCACGTGATCCTCCCGGCGCCCGGGGCCTCCGATCCCCCTCACTTTGGAGTTCTCCTCTTGTCGGGTTGCGTTAAGTGGGATTGCCACCTTAGAGGGCCACGTCAATGGCATGGTTCAGCACTGTGATATGCGAGAGGACTTTGCTCGAAAGGCCCTTAGTCATAGCATGGTGTGAACTGAGCGCAGCTGGGACAAATGCCAAGACCGACTCAAATGGATTGAGAAAGAGGGTCGGTACCGGTTCCAGCTGTTCTAGGAAGCTTTCATATTTGCCTTTAGAATATACAAATATTTTTCTTTGAATAAAAATTGAAAAGTTTAGACGGGAAGTGGAAAAAAATTATTGGCAAAACAAGAATCAGTTGCATCAACTCATCTATAGCTTTTTGAATTTCAGATGGGTGAACAATCTCATCCTGAAGATCCCCATCATGCTGCGGGGAAGTGGGCATTTCGACCGACTGTAGAGCCCGAGGAGTGGCCTTTTTGTCCGGAAGTTGAAGAAAAACGACTTTCGGTTGAGACCGATTTTGATAGTGTCAAATTGGCAATTGAGTCAAGAACACCATTAGACGAAATCAAAAAGCAATTGAAGGAGCTCCAGAAAAGCCTGGCTGAATTAAAAGCTGCCGTGCAGGAGGCAGAGGTGAACATGGCCTGGTCTCCTACTTAGTGCAACCTGTCAGCGGGGGGGGGGGGGGGAAAGGAAGGATAACCTTCCGACCCGGGGTGGGGGGGGTCGACCCTGGATGGAGGGAGAGATCCATCTAACCTACGGTTGCTGTGAAATAACAGAGAAAGATCCAAAAATAAAAAGGTATGTACAAATAAACCTGAAAAACTAGAGATTTACTATATATAGCTTATTTTCTTGAATACGTATGCATGTCGTTGCTTAATTAGGACAGAGAATGGTATTATGCCTTAAGTTAAGATGAGACTAAGTTAACCGATAAAGGATTTAAGTCAAGATAAAAAGAGTCGAAATGATTACACTACTTGGTAGTAAGGAAAATCTAACTATGAATTTGAATGCGGAATTGAATTGGATAAATTTATTACTACCTATAGTATCGTAATTTCTATAAATTTAGTATATATGTTAGATTCATACGTACTGTGCATATATACTAGTATATAATAACTGTAACGCGTTAATTTCTTAAAGCAATGGCGAACAGATACTCATTGTAATTGAGCACTCATTTGATTCATGACCTTGAGAAATTTTAAACGAGACTAACTGAACTTTGAATCTACAACTTTTGCTTGTACTAAATTTCATGTACCAAAACACTGTCAACGAAAATTTCCCAAAAATATGTTTTACTGTTTAACCGAAGCGTTTAACCAAAACTCTTTACTGTGTCAAACAAAATTATAGCGTGCCACCAAATTAAACATTTCAGCAACTTTCGTTTTCCTCCTAATCATTTTCTGAATTCCTATTAATTAAATTTGTTAGAGTATGTACGTACGTATGTCAACTGCAAATATTATAATATTGGCATAGGCTGATTTTTCCTGCTGCGTCACGACGCAGCAGGTCTGCTATAATAGGTTTTAGAAGTAATTTAACACTTATATAATGATATTCACAGTCTTTTCTATGAAATACCCATACTGCATTGTGGAAATGCAATGATGTTGATGATATGCAATTTAGATTTTTGCAAACACAAGAAACTTTTAGATGATGTGTTATGTGCAAAAAAAGAAAATCTTGCAGATCCAAAACCTGTTACAATCCCATGCACTGAACAGTTTGTTTTTGAACGAAGCAGGTTCTCCAGTCCTGTCGTAGACCACAGTCTCCTTCAGTCCGCATTCTATTTTCCATACTCGCACAAATGTGAAGACGGAATGGAATCTTACACAACATGGATTTCAGAAGAAACGTTACGACTGTGGCGGTTTCGCATTTTCTAACGAAATCTTGGGAGTTATGCTTTTAGATGCTGCACGATGCCATCTACTACCACAAGTAGTAGCTTTGCTTTTTATATCTGAACTTCGGATGGCAAAATTCCTAAAACCACAGAAATAAACTTTGAGCGCTAAACTATAGTACGACCAAAAAATGTGTGTACAAACTTCGACCGTTTATAGCAGATTAACCTTTGGAGTAAACCCCAACAATGTATATATTTTTAGAATCCTCAAGAACTCGAGATTTCGAAAATCTGGAAAATTCCGGAATTCCGGGTTTCATTCACGGAAAATAAAAATTTTTTGTTTTTCGCCAAATTTTTATCGCAATCAAAATTCTGTTTTCACGATCGAATAGAGCTGGTCCCGCTGCATATTTTTGCTCTTACAAGTTTTTCACGAAAATGCACCCAGTTTCCGGAATTCCGGGTTTTCGAAATTTCCGGATTTTAAAAATTTTCTCCAATACCCACAAGATGGGTATCGTTCGAAAGCACTTATCGAGCTAAACAACTTTTGTAATAAAATGAACTCTTGAAAATGCACACATTTTCCGGAATTTGAGAAAACCGGATTTTCCGGATTTTAAAAATGATTTCCAATACCCACAATATGGGTATCATTCGAAAGCTCTTGATAAGGTGAACAAATCTTGTAATGGAACCAACTCGCAGAAATGAGCCCAGTTCTCGGAATTCGCTAAAACCTTCCTAGCTAGAGTGAAATCCGGAATTCGTGAATTTCGGGAATTTGGTGCATTTTCAGACATTCGTTCTATTACAAGATTTGTTCAGCTCATCAAGAGCTTTCGAATGATACCCATATTGTGGGTATTGGAAATAATTTTTAAAATCCGGAAAATCCGGTTTTCTCAAATTCCGCAAAATGTGTGCATTTTCAAGAGTTCATTTTATTACAAAAGTTGTTTAGCTCGATAAGTGCTTTCGAACGATACCCATCTTGTGGGTATTGGAGAAAATTTTTAAAATCCGGAAATTTCGAAAACCCGGAATTCCGGAAACTGGGTGCATTTTCGTGAAAAACTTGTAAGAGCAAAAATATGCAGCGGGACCAGCTCTATTCGATCGTGAAAACAGAATTTTGATTGCGATAAAAATTTGGCGAAAAACAAAAAATTTTTATTTTCCGTGAATGAAAACGGAATTCCGGAATTTTCCAGATTTTCGAAATCTCGAGTTCTTGAGGATTCTAAAAATATATACATTGTTGGGGTTTACTCCAAAGGTTTATCTGCTATAAACGGTCGAAGTTTGTACACACATTTTTTGGTCGTACTATAGTTTTTATATCGTTAAAAAGATCAGTTCTCGCAATATAGTGATATAAAAATTGTCGCAGTTCCGGTTATTTGTCGAAAACGCCCATGTTTCAAAAACGTCCACGTAGCAAGTTTGCACGCTGAGAGGCTCCCCCGAGATTTCGACCTTCATGTTTTGAGCATATTGCAAATCAAATACTTTATACAAGGCGGAGTATCCTTCCTATTGTAAACTCTTGGTTCAGCATATATATTCTGTCTAACTCGCAGCAGGCCTATATTTACCGCAAATATGGTTAAAACAAATCCATTTTGCATAAAACTTTTGCTTGTTAATCACTGAAACGTTTGTAG
>JASAND010008874.1:0-59292 GCA_030248195.1 Trissonchulus latispiculum | reverse complement strand
AAAATCGATATTTTATGATGCAGAACCAATTGGGTTTTTTCTAATTTTCCAACCCCCACGCACCGCGACGACCCCCCCCCTGGTGGGAATTCGGCACCCGTCATCCTGTTTTCTGATAACCCCTCTACGAACGTTTTCTGATGCAGAAACAATTGCGTTTTCTCAAAATTTTCCGTACTCCAATCAGCGCGACCCCCCCACCCGTGGGAAGTACGCCCCCCCCGTGATCCTGTTTTAGTATAACCCCCTGTGGACGTTTTGTGATGAAGGAACAATTGCGTTTTTCAAAAGTTTCCGTACCCCACGCACCGCGACGACTCCCCCTTCCCGGTGGGAGTTCGGCCCCCCGTTATACTCTTATTCGATAGCCCCTCTGTTAACTTTTTCTGATACAGAAACAATTTCGTTGGTTCAATTATTTCGAACGCCACGCACTGCGACGACCCCTCCCCACCCCGGTGCGAGTTCGGCCCCCCGCCATTCTGTTTAACGACAACTCTTCTGCGAACGTTTTCTGATGCAGAATCAATTGCGTTTTTTCAAATTTTCCGTACCCCACGCACCGCAACGACCCCTCCCCCGGTGGGAGTTCGGCCCCCCGTCATCCTGTTTTCCGATAGCCCCTCAGTGAACGTTTTCTGATGCAGGAACAATTGCGTTTTTCAATTTTTCCGAACCCCACGCAGCGCGACGACCCACCCACCCCCGGTGGGAGTTCGGCCCCCCGCCATCCTGTTTTCCGATAAACCCTCTGTGAACGTTTTCTGATGCAGAAACAATTGCGTTTTTTCTAATTGCCCGTTCCCCACGCAGCGCGACGACCCTCCCCCCCGCCGTGGGAGTTCACTCCCCCCCTCATCCTCTTTTCCGATAGCCCCTCTGAAAACGTTTTCTGATGCAGAATCAATTGCGTTTTTTAAATGTTCCGTACCCCACTCACCGCGAGGACCCCCCCGTGGGAGTTCAGCCCCCCCGTCTTCCTGTTATCCGGAAAACCTTTACTAAACGTTTTCTGATGCAGAATCAATTGCGTTTTTTCAAATTTTCCGTACCCCACGCACCGCGACGAGCCTCCCCCCCCCCAGGTGGGAGTTCGGCCCCCCATGATCCTGTTTTAGTATAACCCCTCCGGAAACGTTTTCTTGAGCAGAAACAATTTTGTTTTTCAAATTTTCCGTACCCCACGCGCCGCGACGACCCCACCGGTGGGAGTTCGGTCCCCCGTCATTCTGTTTTCCGATAACCCCTCTGTAAACGTGGGAGATTTTTTGCAGAAATGAGCAAAAAAATGGTATTTTTTGTCGTATTTTGCATGGTGAAACACAAAAAGTTCTCTGAAATGCCACGATTTAAGCTAAAAATACCCGTTTTTAGGAAAAAAACTCCGGCGAAGCCGGCAAATTTTTGAACATTTTACCATTTCTGGAAACAATGTATATAGACCTCGTTTAGGGGAAAAGCCCAAAATCCGGGGGGAAGCATTTTCGGGGGGCCCTCGCCCCCTACTAAACAAACCCTGCCCTCCGTGGGCGTTCGCACCCCCCTCATCCTGTTTTCCGATATACCGACCCCACCCACCTAATTCTCTTTTCAGATAAACCCTTACACACAAACAAACCGATATAAAGAGATAGTGCTCCGTACAAATGTAAAAATGCCCTAAACATGCTTACAATAGATATATACGTACGTATATATGTACGTCCTGTCTGGTTTTTTCAAACCGTTTTTCTGGCAGTTTATTCATTTTATATATTAAGCCCTCTTAAAAATGCTAAAGCGGAAAAATGCAAGAAACTAGTGGGAAAAATGCCCTAAACGGGCATGCAATGGCTAGAATAGGGAAAGAAGGAAGGGCGGAAAAATGCCAATATATACGTATACTTGTCAGTCGGCGCTGAAAATGGTAAGAAACTAGATTCAGCGCCGAATAGGGAAAGCAGTCGGCGCTGAAAATTATAGAAACTAGATTCAGCGCCGAATAGGGAATGCAGTCGGCGATGAAAAGGATAGAAACTAGATTCAGCGCCGAATAGGGAAAGCAGTCGGCGCTGAAAATTATAGAAACTAGATTCAGCGCCGAATAGGGAATGCAGTCGCGTAGCGTGGAACAGGCACTTCCTCCGTCCATCCTATTCGCGTGAATTGCGATATATCCAGCTGAACGGTTCATTTTTCTAACAATGTTACCTTCGATACGGTAATCTCATTAACTGTGAATGGGTTTTATTTTAAAAATTAACTAATTAAATTAACATTTTAAAAATACGGATTACTATGTTCTGGTTGCGGAAATGGTTTCTCATTTTGGTACTACTGCTGTTTCGATATGTTGGAGGAAGTGATCCTCATGGAGGTAATATTGATTTTAGATTTATGCTCGTGAATTACAATATGTTGATATGAGCGCCTGCTTTCTCGTACAATTTTATCTCATACAGCAAACTTGAAACTGTTCCTGGGTTGTTACTTTTAGACTTAGTTGAGCCTCGCGACAGTAGAATATCTACTGCGATCGCGTTTTAGTGTCCTAATATAGACAAGATTAAGATTTCGTTTTGGTACATACTTTTATTGGCTTTTCCAACACAACATTTTTAACGATCAATAACACTTTTAATTTGTTTTAGACTACTATTAAGAGCGAAATTATTAAAAGTCCAAATGCCTAACAGAGTATTCACAGTTGGAACTACTAATGCTAATAGACAATGTACTTTATGTACTTTATGCAGAAGACAGCAGCTCCGGCTTTAACTTTTTGTTACACATACGATATTGTATCCTGCCTCATTTCAAACGCAGTATATACCACGTTCTCGGGGAGTGCAGAGCAGTTCACGCGAATAGGATGGACGGAGGAAGTGCCTGTTCCACGCTACGCGACTGCATTCCCTATTCGGCGCTGAATCTAGTTTCTATAATTTTCAGCGCCGACTGCTTTCCCTATTCGGCGCTGAATCTAGTTTCTATCCTTTTCATCGCCGACTGCATTCCCTATTCGGCGCTGAATCTAGTTTCTATAATTTTCAGCGCCGACTGCTTTCCCTATTCGGCGCTGAATCTAGTTTCTTACCATTTTCAGCGCCGACTGACAAGTATACGTATATATTGGCATTTTTCCGCCCTTCCTTCTTTCCCTATTCTAGCCATTGCATGCCCGTTTAGGGCATTTTTCCCCACTAGTTTTGGGAATTATCTATGTATTAGCATTGAACTAACATTGAATAAATAAATGTATTATATTTTGAATGAGAATAGCTTTGTCATGTCTGCAGAATCTATCGAGTTCCTGCTTTCTGAGTACGTTTCAAAAATATATTATTTAAGGAAACAGTAGTGAAATTTGTTAATTTCATTCTGTTAAAATTTCATGTTTCATGTTTTAAATGTTTTAATTATCGAAATATTAGGGAATTGTCCAATTTCTTACCGTACCCATTGTTCACAGTTTTTAAAATGAAAAATTTTTCATATTTTGGAACGAGAATAGTTTTTGTCTTCTCTTCAGAATCTATCTAGTTCCTGCTTTCTGAGTACTTATCAAAAAATATATATATAATTTAAGGAAACGGTGATGAAATTTATTAATTTCATTCTTTTAGAATTTAATGTCTCATGTTTTGAAATGCTTTAATTAACGAAATGTTAGGGAATTGTCCAATTTCTTACCCTTTGTTAACAGTTTTCAAAATGAGAAATGTTTCATATTTTGGAACGAGAATAGTTTTTGTCTTGTCTTCATAATCTATCGAGTTCCTCCTTTCTGAGTTGTACTTATCAAAGATATATATAATTTAAGGAAACGGTGATGAAATTTATTAATTTCATTCTGTTAGAATTTCATGTTTCATGTTTTAAATATTTTAATTATCGAAATATTAGGGAATTGTCCGATTTCTTACACTACCCATTGTTAACAGTTTTCAAAATGAAAAATTTTTCATATTTTGGATGTCATATATGTTTGTTCACCACAGTAATGACACTTTATGAGGCGACTGGCGGCGAAACTATCTTTCACTTATTTTGTAAAAGATTTTTCCAAAGCATCCTAAAGAACTTAGTTCTACACTTCTCCACTGAAGAGCCGCAAGTGTTTGAACCAAGTCTGGCAGAGGTCGCATGCACTACTAATATAGGAATTTAATGTGTTTTTACGTGTACATATGATAACTGGGAAATGTTGTAATTAGCACGAGAGTGTATTTTATTTATATATTTCTTTAATATTGGACGGGCTTCTGTTTTTGTTCACTTCATCCTAGAAATAAATTCCGAAAAAGGAAAAATAGTGGTACGTACGTATTACGTCCGTACGTAAACTAACTTGTTTCTACAACAATTAGCAAAAAAGTTTTGGTCAAAATTTTCAACTTTGAAAATTTTCGATTCCGGACAAGTTAGTTTCGTCTGTTACTTTTTTCCGTGTAAGTCACGCTTGGGGAAACTGTTTTAGTCTAACTCACAAACTGAACGATGTGGGCATTTTCAGCCGGTGAAGTTTGGTTTTTCTGAGAGTAATATTTGTGTTGACGTACCTTTTGGACAATTTTCCGCTGCCCGACCCGGCCGGCCACCTGTGCGGCCGGCCAAAGGCCAATTTTGTGTCACGGCTACAGGGCTCAGGGAACAAGCTAGAGAGACGCGGCTTGTTGCATAAGAAACTTTGGGATGGTAGCGTGTCGTAACGAGGGCGATTTTCGATATCTGTCCGGGATCGTTCAGGCGGCCGGCCGTTGGTTGGTCCTGCCAAATAGCCATTTTCGGAAAATTCTAAGTCCCAACTCTACAGGAAATAGTAAAAAATAGGCCTAAATATGCTGTTTTGGGCCATATAGTGGGACGCATGTAAGGGTTATTGGGGTCGCTGAAAACGATGAGCATAGTCGCAGCGCTGTGCGGTGCTGCTATCGTGCTGTACTGTTATGCAGCAACCATAGCACACTGTCCGTAGACTTACTGTAAACGGCTAAATATATGAAACTTGGTGATAATTGTGTCTGTAGTAAGGGGGAACTGTAGCTGTGTTAGTTGGTGCACTCTCTAGCTTCCACCGTCATGGACAGGCATCAATGGACAGTCATGGTGAACTCTATCCTTGGAACAGCGGAGGGTCCTGTTTAGGCCTCCATATAAGCAGTAAGCAGAAGTTCCACCGTGCTGTATGTACTGTCCCAAAACACAGCACCGTCGATAACAAGTTATTCATTTGTCACTGGCATTTGAAATTCGGCATACACATAGCTTAGGACATGACAAACTATTACAGATAGGTTTCGTATACTTATTACGGTGTTACTACATGGTTGTGCTGCAGTAGAGTGCTGCAGAAGTACAGCACGGCCTATAACTAACTACAGATAACTTGCAATCGTCTGAAATTCTGCAGCCACGTGCAGAATAGCATTGGAAATCATGCCGTATAAGTCTCCTTTTTTGGCAGTGACGTTTGCGTCTAGTTGCGCAGCAGTAGTGTGCTGCTGAAGTACAGCACGGCCTATACCTAGCTACACAAAAGTTGCAGTCGTCTGAAATTCTGCAGGCACGTGCAGAATAGCATTGGAAATCATGCCGTATAAGTCTCCTTTTTTGGCAGTGACGTTTGCATCTGGTTGCGATGCAGTAGAGTGCTGCTCAAGTACAGCACGGCCTATAACTAGCTACAGATACATTGCAATTGTCCAAAATTTCGCATATGACTGCAGAAAAGCAATTGAAATCGTGCCGTATAAGTTTGTGTCATCGACAGTATAATTTGCATCTGGTTGCGCTGCAGTAGAGTGCTGCTCAAGTACAGCACGGCCTAATACTAGCAACAGATAAATAGCAATCGATTGAAATTCTGCAAGCACGTGCATTTTTTTGCATGCCTCCTTCAAGTGGAGGCTAACCTGATCCCGTTTAGCCTCAGAGCCAATGAACTTACTTGGCCTTACTGCCTAGGAAAAGTCTGCCCGGTTACCTCCCAACAACCCAAGATCCAGGCTGTGGCAGCCGCTGGCGGCTGAGCGAAACCTGCAGAGTCAACCATCTTGGAGGAAGGAAGGCAGACTGATGGCGGAGACCACCGGACTGGCCCAACTTCCTAGAGAGCCACTCTGCGATGTATCACAGCTCCATCCACAAAGTCGATCTATTCCGGTAACCATATATCCCGATCTGCTGACAGAAACTGTGAGATCAGACGACGCAGTTTTGAGGAAAGCTGCTGCGGAAGCAACTCTCCAGGCTCGTCCCGCTCCCAATATCAGGGTTTGGACGGATGGTGCTGCGAAGGATGGAACAACTGACGGAGGTTCCGGTGTTCTGCTGGAATTCGAAAACGGTCAAGATCCTGTCCAACTCAGCTTTCCAGCGGGAAAATTCTGTTCTAGCTTTCGAGCAGAGATGCTGGCGCTAAGCAAGGCACTAGACTGGATATCCGACAGAGGAGAAGACTTCTGGAAGGACCAAACCATTGCAATCTACACTGACTCCCAGTCACTAACCAAGCTCCTGAAGGCCGGAGTCAGAGCTACATTCAACCCCTTATTCAACAATGTCAGATCCAAACTCACAGAGATCGGCAGGCGTGCAAACTTATACATTCAATGGATCCCCGGGCATGCCGGCCTTCGAGGAAATGAAGAAGCAGATTCCCTTGCCAAGCAGGGTTGCTCATTGGCCCAAACCGATGTCCCTGTTGAGTATGGCGACGCCAGAGCAGCCATCAAACGGGCCGTCAAATCCTCCTGGTCAAATCATCCTCCCACGGCACCACTCTTCAAATCTACGGGACTCGTGGACCTGTGCCGCCGGAAGCGGAATCGGGTCTCGGAAAGAAGGAGCGGGTGCTTCTCTCCCAACTCAGGATCGGCAAATCCCTCCTCCTTGCGCAATATAGACATACTATCAATCCAACCACCCAACCTTCCCCCCTTTGCCCACAATGCGGGGAAGAGGAGGAGCATCTGGGGCATCTTCTCCTCCGGTGCCCCAGGTATACTAGATCCAGGTATAATATCCTGGGTCCCTCACCCAACCTCTCTGTCCTCCGGGTTCCCCCTGGCCAGGTGCTGGACTTCTTGCTGGATAGTGGTCTGGTTGCTTAATCAGGCCGCCGTATATGGATATCCACAACGACCACCAAACCAACAACAACAACAGGCACGTGCATGATAACATTACAAATCATGCCGAATAAGTCTACTAGTTTGGCAGTAACGCTTGCGTCTGGTTGCGCTGCAGTAGAGTGCTGCTGAAGTACAGCATGGCTTATAACAAACTACAGCTAACTTTCTGCAACTTTCTAAAATATTCGTATTTGTAGTGGATGAGAGTTTTTCTGCCAAAATCTTTGTTTTGTTCTATGGCTTGGTTGACTGTTACGTAATTATTGGGGGAATTTTTAAAGTTTCTTTCATAAAGCTTTAACATTTTTGCTTAAGTTTTACTGAGAACCTTAAAAATGAAATAGGACAAGAATAAAAATGCATGAAAAATGCAATATGGGTGACATTAGGTTGTAAATGGACAGAGGACTAGGTTTTAAAACGTTAATATGGGAGGGGCAGGTTGTAAATGCCAGGAGGACTAGGTTAAAAGCGCACTAATATGGACCAGCTTCGCTGAACAACCCATATTCGCGGGTACGCATGCTCCACTCTGCATTTAACCTTTATTGTCTTAAGTTCTAAATTCGTCAGCTTCCAGGCGAGCTTGCTGATTTTGAAATATGCTTTATATACTTCAAGCGTTTTATAGTGAGTTGCCAGAGCGGAATTTGTGACACCAATTTTTACTGCATATATATATATGTTGTATTAGTGTTGGATTGCATTAATTAAATTGATTAAATTAAGTTGTGTTGTAAGTTGTATTAATTATGTAATGTTAAGTATATATTACGAACACAACTATATGTACGTATATAGTAATAGCTGCAAAGTAGTGCCGACAAATTGTTAAACTGTTATTGAAGGATTGCCGCCAGCATTATTGTCTGGGTAATTTCCGCGAATATGGGTTGTTCAGCGAAGCTGGTCCATATTAGTGCGCTTTTAACCTAGTCCTCCTGGCATTTACAACCTGCCCCTCCCATATTAACGTTTTAAAACCTAGTCCTCTGTTTGCTTAAAACCCGGTGTCACCCATATTGCATTTTTCATGCTCCATCGGAGCATTTTTATTCTTGTAAAATCTTTTAAAGAAAATTATAAAAACTATAATATCGCACATTAAATCACTTATTCCATTTACAAAACTGCAAAGGATCATGAACATAATCGATAGGCACAGTGTTAAGATCACAAAATATATTATATAAGTCGTTTATCAAACGTTTTTTCGCCGTAAAGATTACATAATTCGCCAGTGTTCTTATTTTTTCGTATTGAAAAATCATCTACTTAAACCTTCTAGGCAGGATCCTCCAGAATCATCTCAATCATGGTTTTCATCATGAAATGGAGACCCTAAATACACAACCTATAATCAATTTGATGTAATTGATTTGGCAAAATTTCTCATTGATAAAACTTACTTCACCCTTGGCGATAAAACTTTTAAACAATTAATAGGAATTCCAATGGGAACAAACGCAGCACCTACCATTGCAAATGTTACGTTACACCAACTAGAGTTTAATTACATAGTAAACAACGAGAACCCTGCTATTAACAAGTTTTTTATATACATTTTCAGATATATTGATGACATAACTACAGTGAACGACGGCAACCAACTCGATACACAAAAACACAAAATGTACCCCAAGGAATTAGAACTTAATAAAGTAAATGCTAATGAATATGCCGCAAACGTTCTTGACCTAAGTATACAAGTAGATAAAGATAGCGGTACTTTTGAAACTCAGCTTTATGACAAGCGATTAGACTTTCAATTTAAAACAGTTAAATTCCCAGTTCCGCATACAAATATCTCTAAATCTGTCTTTACCAATATGATAAAAAGTCAAATAACTAGGATAGCCGACATATGTAGCAACAAAACCTTTTTAAGAAACATACTAGCGACCTAGTACTTAGCTTGAAAGAAAGAGGATACTCAAATAAATTAATTAAATCTTGTATTTCAAACATAAAAAATAATAACAAAATAATTAATAAACGATTTAACATGAATTCAAATGACTACGTCGATATTATCAAAAATCAGTAACTATATCTGTCCTAATTCCTACAGTCTAATGTGGGCTTTGCCCAACCACGTCTAATACCAGGGTTTAACACCTTACAGTCTAATATGGCTTCGGCCCGTCTAATACATGGGATCACTTCCTACAGTCTTATCTCAGAATTAAATACCGCAAATACTTATACGAATGCTACAGTCTAATTTGGGCTTCGCCCACGTCTAATACCAGGGATAACACCCTACAGTCTAATATGGCTTCGGCCCGTCTAATACATGGTATCACCTTTTTTTCTTTTTTGTGTTTGCATGCATATATATACTAAGTAGCACGTGTGAATGGGACCACAGGGCAGAAACGCATTTCAATTGATTTTTAATACGGGGGTTCTAAAAACCTAAAGCTGCAACTAGTATGTCGGTACGCCACTGACGACGCCCGCCGAATACTAGTATCAGTCTGGCAGAGTGGTCAGCGAATGAATGCACCTAACTTGTATGACTGTGTCTGTAGCACATCATAATGGATGCTTTCATCTTTGTTACCTCTAGAAACCCCAGTTTTCTCGAGTAGCATCCAAAAACACCATATGCAGGCAATAGACTAATGCTCCTCAGCAACATGTCTAAACTCTCTTCTCTTTTCTCAAAGATACACTGTTAAAACTAAATTACCACTATTCTAATTGCAGACACCCATTTCTATCTGTCCTTTCTTCTTTCTTTTGGAGAGAGCTTGGACTGATCTAAAATACCAAGACGAATTCCTTTAACCTTGTAACTGTATATACTTTATGGATCCAACCCTAGTCTCTAATTTGTATCGTAACTCTGTGGTCCAGTTGACTAAAATTCAGTGCAAACGATTCAGGACTATAACTATCGGTTTGCTCGTATGTAAGGTCACCAAGATAGTCTCCTTCAAGAGGGTCCCATTATTCGGGCCAGAGATGAATATGACGCAGTAGTGGTAAGCGTCTAGTATACTGAGTCAACACTCCAATTTTTCCGTTACATGCTCTACAAACCTTAAATACTAGACGCTTACCACTAAACTGCTTGGTATACTGAATTTGTCAGGGTCTTTTAATTGCTATTTGTGTCACAATGCTGTACAAATTGAGTATACGTATTTTATATTTACAAATACAAATGCAGAGTTTCCAAAAAAACGGCTTTATTCAAACACATTTAAGCTGTCATCAACATATCCAAGTGGCACAGTCTTCAAGCTATAAAGAATGATTCGTTTGTCGAATGTTATTTTAAATATCTTCTTGCTGTAAAGATTGTATAATGTAGCGTCTTCTTTCTTCCGTCGGATGGTGTAATGATCAACTTGAACAGGTTCACTCTTCTGCAAAGTCATTCTTATCATTGTATCAGCAGTTATGATGGATTTGTTCATGACATGCAATCGTATTCCTTTGATTTTATAGTCCTCCTTGATACCATTCGCAGTCACAACCTTATATCCATAACTTTTGGGACCTGTCGACCAGAATTCACAAGCGTAACTATCAGGCCCATACTTGTCAGTAAGTTCGTTTTTAAATCACCCAGAAAATCTCCTTCGGGCGGATCAGAATCCTTCCCGTTGGAAACAAATATAACACTGTCAGTGTCAAAATAAAGAACTCGTTCATTTAACAGCTTCAAATAGCTGTAAAGCTTTAGTCTAGCATAAGCTGTTGTAAGTGCGGCAATGACGATATTGTTGAAGGGTGATGGCACAGTCTGATCTTGTTTCATCTTATAAGTCAACATCATCATATTATCACCAACCATCATAGCATCCGTGACGTCAAAGTTGGATTTGAAAGATACTTAACCAATTCTTCGTATTTCGTAACATAGACAGTTTGTTGCTTTTCTTCTTTCTGAGCGAACTTTCCCCAAAAGCTAAAATATAATAATGTTTATTAACACATTAGCTCAGTTACCTAATTAATGTATTACCTCACAATAAACTTCGTGTTAGTTAATGATTATGGAAGACAAAAATAACTTTTAAAATATACCTGTTTAGTATCAGTTTGGCATAAGTTCTTTTTCCTGGATTAGATTTGATTTCGTCAGCATTCAGACTTAAACCTTCTCGACGATGCCATTCTTCAACGTAATTCTTTTTATCAGTGTCTGTCGTTACGGATTCTGGAAAACCGCTAGCTTCCACTTTTAATTTCAGGAAAGCATTTATGAATGATTTGAACAATTCATTACTTTGCTTTTCTTTTTCCCAGTGCCAGACTTCGAATACCTCAACAAGTTGGTAATTCATATTTATAGCTTCCACAATTTCAGCTGTTACCCATGTTCCCACAAACACACGATCTTGATCGTTATGATTGCAGGTTGTCTTACATGCTTCACTACAACATTTTTCACACAACGGAAACATCAGCTTTCCATTCACCTTTACTGGCAGAACAGGCAGAAATAATTGCTTCGGAGGTAAAACTGAACACTTAACTAGACCAAAATAGTCAGTAATGCTACTGAAATTCTCCGTTATAATTGTGGGCGTCGACATACAGTAAGTACCGATTTTATTCACAAATGGGGTACTCACTAGTCACATCCAAATGACGAATTCTTTCACCAGGCTTGATTTTGTAGTACAGATACGTTGGTGAGACCCTGCCACCATAAAATGCGTCTTTTGGTCGACGTTTGGGTACTTTATTCTTTAACGAATTCGTTATAGAAGATGCTGAAGTATTCGTCTTCACAATATTGTCCCATTCACATTCCCATATAGTAATTACATCAAAGCCAAGATTGCGTAATTTTCTTAGACGCTCCATGGTATGCTTCCTTAGAGCTGACATTGACTTGTTTAGGAATGGATGCCTTTCTTGTGGATTTCGGCATTTTGCACAGCCGTGCCAAAAGCACCCAAGCATTTCAAAGCATGTAGGTTTACCATTGAAACTTTCCGCAAAGCCGTCTACTGAGTAGGTTCCTATTCTTACTTCTCCAGTCGTTTCAGCATGCTTGATAGTTATGGAAGTACTGTGCTCTAGCCATTTCAGCCAAGCAATGGCTTTATGGGAATAGCTTCTTCGATTAGGAAGTCCTTCCGATGATACAACTGCAATTGATTTTTCTGGCATATACGTGAGACGGTATATAAGATTGCATGCTGATGCAATAGTAATGGCATTTTTGAATGGGTCAATGCCTGTATTTTCCGCAAAGATATTTCGAAACTCTAGGCAGGCATCAGCCAAAACTTCGACGTCCTGTTTGCAATATTTGATTAATTCACTTTTCATGTTGTATAGTTTTCCCTTTCTTTCGTATTCAACTTTAGTGACATCGTACCAAAGTTTGAATGCCGTCAATTGACCTTCCGTCATTCGATCTGTTCCAAAAAAGGAAGCATCTGGAAATGCTCCGATATAGTCTTGATTTGCTGGTACATTAAAGAAATGAGGGAACATTCCTTTCTTTTGTCCTAACCCAAAGGCTTTAGACAGAGCACTCAGCGGTAGGGGCATGAAGTTCAACGAATCAATGAACTTGATTTTGCTACAGATTGTGATCATCAGAACCTTGCATCCGCGAAATATTATCTTTTTAGGCTTGATTGATTTTCTGTACAGGTATTGCAGGATAGGCCAAGCGTCAAAGCTCAGAAAGTTGTGAGCTATGGCTATAGTCAGCAACTTTGTAAATGCACAGCGTTTGAATAGATAATCCATGAACTGATCGACACAGTCGAGGCCGTAAAAAGTAGCATGATCTCCTTTTGATGTTTCGACAACCACTAAGTTTGGTACGTGTAAGCCTGTGTCCTGCATAGTTTCAAAATCATAGAAAATATACTCTTCGTCATTAGACGCAAGAGTTGGCCTTTCAATATAACATACATGAGTGACATCTTTAGAATTTCTCCATTCACTGCAAATTGTGCATCGAGTTAAACCGCATTTATGCTTCGCGGGTTCTACTATTTTTCTAGTCACCACCTTATCACAAGACAAACATTTGATATATTTTTCGCAAAGACGATTTCTCTTGTGGACATCAAAACAATTAGTGGTGAACCACAGGCGATGGCAGTGGAAACAAGTGATAGGTACTTCTTTAACCCCACCAAGACAGTTCTTCTGATGGCAAAACTGGCAGCCTTCGCTGCATTTATGAAATTCATGATCATGACCTTTACCACATTTTTCACAGAAGTAGAATGTGTTGAGGAAAGCAGGCATCTTTGTAATTACGTGAAAATGTCAATCCTGCATCAGCTAATTAATTTTAGAGCTATTATCATTTCCGTGAAAAATTCGCTTGCCGTACATTTCAGAAGAATACACATTAATGGAATATGAAGGCAGTGCAAACTGGAATTTTTGAATTTCAATTATTCCGCATCGTCCCATGGGTACTTGGGTTTTTCGTGGAGGCGAATTGCCTTTTCATATTGCACACCGCACTGATCTCGCGAGTAGACCAAAGTTGTATTCCACACCTGTCGTGCATGCTTTGATATATGTTTAGCTACAACTATGCACGCGCACAGCAAAGTTCATCACGGTTTTTTATTTGGATCAGGCTTTTCTTGTTCGTTTTTATCCAATTGAAGAACCTTTTGGAGCCATACTTTCCCGCCTTTTCGGGAAACTTGGTGTGAACCGAGATTCAAAATCACATCTCCATCCAAACGAAAATCTTCGTTGCTGTTAAGAACATTTATTAGTCTTTCCATCAGCATATCAATTCCCAAACTATTGAACTGGACAAAGGGCACCGTAATAGGATAGTTTAAATGAGGACTTTGCAGTACAATACGAACATAGTCTTCATCTTCGAATGACTCGCTCAAGCTGACAAAGATGCTCTCAATAATTTCGTGAAGCATCTGGTACATTTCCGATCCAGAGAGTTTGTCAAGTTTCTGAAACTTAATCCGGTAATCTTGAACAGACGTTTTCAGCTCACTGCTTGTTCTTGTAGATATATTTTCGATAGTGTAAAATTGAGTTACATCATCACGTTTGACATCCACAATATTGTCTTCACTTGAAGCAACGACTTGAGGTTAATAATTTGAAGATTGAGTGTTTTCAGCCGACACATTGCTTTCACTAAGGTCTTCCTTCATTACAGTTGGTGGCTGATTGTCACTGCTTTGATGTGGTGATGGATGAATCTTCTTCAAATGTTTTTCAAGCCACGTCTTGCGTCTTGGATACGTAAGGTTGTTTGCAAAAAGGACAATGATGAAGATGCAAATCTTCTGGATGATGCTGGCGTTTATGGCGCTCTAGATTGTCTTTTCTTGTAAATAAGGCAGGGCATTTATCACAGGAATTCATCCTAAAACATCTAAATAACACGTTTACGTTTAGGCAAATTTTGTAGATAAACTCCTGTTTGTTGTTCTTCATTTGGAACAAACAACAGTTCCTGACTGTACCAGGATGGCCAGAGGACATAGTTGTTTTTATCTTTCAGTTTGTAGCGGTGCTCATTTCTTCCTAACAGACGGCGGGCAATCTTAAATATGTCCTCACTATATGTTGGCTCATAGCCTTTAGACATGGGCGATTTCAGCAGTTGGATTCTCACAGGATCATCGATGTTAAAACTGAAATTGGTTTTTGTTGTTTTGTCACGTGACACTTGATAGTCAAATATTGTCTCTTGATTATAGGGCGACACCTCAGCTGGAGAGCGTCCAAGAAGCACTTTCATCTTTCTTTTATTCATGCCTTCTACAATGGAAGGAAGAGCATCAACATATCTGAAGTTGTCCTGACTCAGGCAATATCGATATATTTTTTCGCTTTTTCAGCTCCTGGATGGTCCTCTCTGCAATAGCACTTTTGACGTTCTCATCTGTGCTGAAATACGAGTGAATATTTCTAGAATCGAGAAACTTTTGGAATGGTTTGCTCCTGAATTCCATTCCTCTGTCGGAGTATAATTGTTGTATATGACAATAGAAAATTAGAAAAAACTTAACTGTTGTGAAGAGATTTGATAGACCTATTGACTGTTGACTACATTATATATATATACATTGAGAGTATAAGAGTCAGTCGCTATTCTACACTGTGGCGACGAGTGTTTTGAAGACCCATGCAGAGAACCGAAATCCCCGCTCCACCAACATTTCTCAATGAGGCAGGAGAGCCCACAATTCCGTGGAAAGATTGGCTCCCTCTGTTTCAAAATTACATTATTGCAACAGATTCCGCGAATTCTAGGCGAACGCCGTAAAGTTGCTATTTTCCTTGCCTGCCTCGGAGTGGAAGGACAGAGACTGTATAATTCCCTTCCACCACCAGAATTACCTGATGATGCACAACTAACCGTTGATATTGCCATCCTTCATGCCCAAAATCACTTCCATCCAAAGACAACTATTTTGGCGTCCAGATTCCATTTCAGACAAAGAAAACAAAGACAGGGAGAATCAGTGCGACAATGGTACACCGAACTACGTACTCTAATTCGTGATTGTAACTATGCTGCCTTAGAAGATGAACTTCTTCGTGACCACATTGTAGAGCATGCTCTGTCTACAAGACTGCGAGAAAAGCTTCTGCTAGAAGGCGACGCTTTGACTTTAACAAAAACCCTCCAGATTGCTGAACAATTTGAACGCACAGCCAAAGAATCTGAGCAGATTACAAAGTCGAAGAGCTCCATAGCAGATTACAACATTCACACAGTGCAGAAACGAACTTCGACGAATCTACCAAGACATGGATCAGCCAATGCAGTGCAACCAGTTTGCATTTGCTGTGGTTTCTCTGGCCATAAAGCCAAAGACAGAAGATGTCCAGCTGCCGACGTCTCTTGTAACAGCTGTGGCAAGCATGGACATTTCGCTAGGGGTTGTAAAAGCAATCCAGGCAAGAAACCAATTCGGGTTGTCGAACAAAGCCAAGAATCAGACAGTGATTCCATCGAAAACGATACTGTACACGTCCTACGTATATCGAAGCCTTCAAATTACAACGCTGGGGCAATCTACTGCAATGTACTGATTAATAGGAAATCTCAGAAGATGCTAGTTGATTCGGGCTCACAAGTCACGATTCTTCCTTACTACATATACCACAAAGAACACAAGAATGTACCAATATCCCAAACAGCAACCGTCCTCCGAAACTACGACAAAAGTAAATTGACTGTCCATGGAACTATGCAAACAACGGTTACGCACGGATGTAAAAGAGCAAATTGCAGAGTCTTTATTGTAGATGAAGGATTCCTGTTCTTGGCATTGATATGATCCAAGCCCTACCGCTCGACGTCTTAGGTGAAACTCTCCGCGTCCGTCATATCAGCTCATCTTCCCTACAAACTGAATATCAGAAACTCTTTTCTAAAGGCCTTGGTTGCATTAAAGGTTTTTCACATAAAATCCACTTAAAGACAAATGCAAAACCAATTACTCAGAAACTTAGACAGGTGCCATTTGCAATCAGAGAACAGGTAAAGAATGAACTTCTCGACTTAGAAAAAAGCGGAGTCATCGAAAGAATTGAATCATCAGAATGGGTTCACCCGTTGGTGTAGTAGCTCCAAAACCGAATGGCGCCATCAGAATTTGCTGCGTTCTTCGAAGACTGAATACAGCTGTCATAGCAGATAAATATCCACTACCAAACGTTGAACTTCTACTGTACGAATTACAAGGAGCTACATTCTTCACAAAGTTAGATCTTAGAAAAGCATACTTCCAACTGGAACTACACAAAGAGTGCCGCCCTCTTACTGCTTTCCTCACACCCGAAGGTCTATTCCAATACAGAAGATTACCAATGGGGTTGAAATCTGCAGCTTCGGCCTTCCGGAAAGTTATGGAAATGATTCTAGCTGGTATTCAAGGAGTTGTAGTTTACCAAGATGATATTCTGGTATTTTCCAAAACAGAACAAGATCACGATGCAATCCTTAGGAAGGTACTACAACGACTCCAAGACAGAAATGTAAGAGTAGAAATAGAAAAGTGCAAATTCAAAATGCAAACAGTTGATTTCCTTGGCTACAAAATTTCTGAAAAAGGAATCCTTACGAAGATTCCTCAGTATGTGCTCCTACCTACTTAAGTTTGTTCCTGACTTTGCTACTATTTCAAGTCCCCTACGAGAAATCCTGAAAGAAAATGCTGAATTTAAAATGACTGTCGAATGCCATACAGCATTTCAGAAATTACAAGAACTTATCACAACACCCCCATGTCTTGCTATCTTCGATCCAACTCTCCCTACCATAGTAACAACTGATGCTTCGCATACCGGTCTGGGAGCAGTCCTATCTCAACTACACAACAAAGAAGAAAGATAAGGCATATGCATCAAGGATGCTAACTGAAGCAGAAAAGAAATACTCAACTCCAGAAAAAGAAGCCCTAGCCACCATTTGGGCCATAGAACGATGGCATGTCTACCTATGGGGAAGAAAATTTGTTCTACAAACAGATCATCGTGCTCTAACTACATTACTGGGGGAGTCCAACACAAAAGTCCGTGGACTGGTTGAAAGATTTAATAGAGTCCTCAAGGATGGCGCGCAAGTTTGTTACTACAGCAAAGAGGATTTCACAAGATTCCTCAACCAACTCCTTTTATCATATCGATCAACCAAGCACAGAGCAACCGGACAATCGCCAGCCGAATTAATGTTCAAGCGCCCAATACTCACGAAATTGAATTTGATCCACTCAAAGCTGCAAGGGAATCATCAAGAAGATCCGAAACTCAGAAAGAAGATTGTCCACTACCAAAGTGAATATAAAAAGAATACAGATAAACGTAGAGCGGCTGCTGAACCCTCTCTGCGTGTCGGAGATAAAGTTCGACACAAGCTACCTCAAGTGAGAAAGGGGAAGTCTGCGTTTTCTGTCCCGCTGAAGATAATCCAGCAAGTGGGACCGGCGACTTATCGTCTGGAGGATAATTCTGTGTGGAACTTTAGGAAGCTGGCTCCATGGTCTCGCGGCTAGGCCCATTGGAAAAAAGTCCGAAGAGAGATGTTGTATATGACAATAGAAAATTAGAAAAAACTTAACTGTTGTGAAGAGATTTGATAGACCTATTGACTGTTGACTACATTATATATATACATTGAGAGTATAAGAGTCAGTCGCTATTCTACAATAATGCTGCAGGCTTCCTATTCGAATGTTTTAAAACTGTATCGAACGTTGTAATTATGTCAGTTGACTCTTTGCTCTTCACAGGCTCGACCCAGGAATATCGGGAAAATTGGTCAACAAGTACCAAAAGAAAAGAAGTGCCACTGTTCCATCGTTTCAAATTGCTAACATCTGCCAGATCAGCAGCCCAAGTCTCATCAAGTGTGCTCACAACATGTTCCCGCTTGAATTTATATCGGGGAAACCTAGTCCTGGAATATAGTACTTGTTTTCCAAGCCAATTTTTTATTTGCTTCCGAGTAATCTTGATTCCTTGAGATCTTGCATACGTATATAATGTATTTATTCCACTAAACGCAGACGCAGACTCGGGCGAATACCATAATTTTTCAAGCGCAGAAGTCATCTTCAGAAAAGTTTACTCAAAACTGAATATCATAGCTTATAAATATATTGATATATACTTCTAATCTACGTTTAATAAAGCAAAGTTATTCCTCTCCAAAAATATCTTTTTTGTCCATCCCAATGCGCTCCAGCATCGTTACCAAAACGCGCACTGTTTGGATGGATTGCTCCGGTGAAAGATTGATCCCCTTTCCCGCTTTCAGCACACAATTTCCATTTGAATCGGTTTGGTACATCTTTGTGACACTGTCACGGCCCCGATAGAAGCTGCTTATGTCTATGGTTTGTCCGCGTCCAGTAAACATAAAGCGACCAAACAACAATCGTTGCTCATCGATTGGAAAGAACCCGGAAGGAACAACCACAGGCGTAAATTGAGGCTGATTATCGGGCACAGTAATCACCCTCTCATCGTCTTCTCTTTCATCAATGCGCAGACGCTTTGAAGAGTGTGCCATACCTGCACTTTGTGTAGCGAAGTGAATCTAAATAAAAGAGCTAAAAATCACCCAAAAGCAATAATGGATTTTATTGTTACTCTTACACACTACTTGGCATCGGGATCTTGCGTCTGTACGGATTTGGGTTGGGCTTGCACGTGTGGTACTTCCAGGAACATATTGCAACGTAGTAGCACGCGATCATTGCTTTGAATACTTTTCTCCAACTAAAAACGTATGGATAAAGGTGTTATTGCCAAATACCCACTGCAACGACAACTCGAAATTACTAGCTACCTTTAAAAAAGGATTTGTTGCATACACTAATTATATTACCGTGGGGTTTGTTGAAGGTACAAAAAAGTGAACATTGAATGTACTAACGGTGTGAAAATTAGAAACATATCAACAAAACTCTGTAAGCAACTTGGACTTACCAAATCGTCAGTTGAAACGAGTGTTCAGGGTGAGATCGACGTCGACGTTGACTATTATACGCGGTCTTTGTTGGTGTTATGCTCTTTCCAAGAGTCCCAATTACTCAATAGCACACTGTGTAAGATTCTTGGTGTGATTCCTGCTAAACATAAACAAACAATTTCTTATGAACCATTTGTTCGAGACAATTTTCAAGTAAAAGCAGATCATTGGATGGAAGTTCAGCTGTATATTGCAGACTCGTTACTCGATCCGGTAGTCTTTACCAGTGGAGAAGGGTTAGTGCAGCTACACTTTCGATCTTTCGATCACTCGTTGAAGTAAAGGAATTACCCTATAAATACCAGTGTTTTATTTGTCCAATTCTTTCCCCAATGCTTCCTGCCTGCTATACTCGCAAGATAGACGGTGTTATTAAGTCTGCTGTGATTCCAATTGTCATAACTTCACATCTTAAGAAGAAAACTAAGAAACGTAGCCCCAAGTTGGCGAAAAGGAAGGCGGTTCCGAAAAACGTAGCTCCTAAAAAGACAGCTAAGGCTGCAAAGATTAAAAAAGCTGCAGTTCGGAACCAAGAGCGCCTTTAATGGAGCCGCCCATGAAAGCTAGCAGACTCAGCATGGCTGAGCCGTGTTCTGTCCAAACATTTACTTGGCAAGCCACTCCAAACATTCAGCGAGATGTCGTGGGGAACCAACTAAAGGAAGTGTCGCTGGTGACCCCTTTACCGAGAACAGATACCGCTGCTCTGGAATTTCGACCAGAGAGGGTTCCTGATAAGTGTTTAGAACTCTGTTCCATGTTTCTAACACTAAACGTGCAAGTTCTTAACGAAGATCTTACAAACCTTGCAGACGACGCAAAAATTTCTGTCTGCAACATGTTTGGATACTCGCTATTCTCGGAAATTGAAGTCTTTATTTCTGGTCAGAAGGTTACGCCTAATCAAGAGTACTTCCAGTATCAGGCATACCTGTTGGCAATGCTGAACTTTACATCTGGTACCAAAGAATACTTGCTAAGTACCAGCATTTTTGCAAAAGATACAAACTATGCAATAGATAACTGGGATATAAGACTACCGGACATCGCAGTCAACAAGGGAAGTAAAACCAGGAGTGAATACATTGCAAAATCAAGAACCGTAGAGCTGGTAATTCGCCCCTTTCACGATATATTTGGCTCAGTTCGTGCTTTGCCTACAGACTGCCCCATAACGTTTCGGTTCCATCGAACCAAACCATTGTTCTGTTTAATCGGAGACCCTACAAAAGCATTTGCCATCAAAGTGCTTTCAGCCAAGCTGTATGGAAGCTTTCTTGAGCCTAGCCCTAACATCCTATTGCTTCAACAGAGACTGCTAGCTTCGAACACATTCTCAGTTCCGCTTCTCCGACACATCATACGCACACAAACCGTCCAGAAGGGATCTCGAACCTTTAGCTACGACGGTGTCTTCCTGGGGCGTCTGCCAAAACGAGTCTATGTGTTTTTCGTGAAGAGTGACGCCGTGACGTCTCCAAAGATAGAAAGAAATCCATTCAACTTCGTCTCTGCCCACTGCTCCAGATTCCAGGTATACCTAAACGATGCTCCACAGTACATGTCGGAAGGTCTAACCCTTGATTTATCAAAAGGGCAATGCAACCTTGCCTACTTTAGTCTAATGCGGGGACTCAATTTTGCAAACGACGACATTGGAATCGATCAGGCAGATTTCAAAATTGGATTTTTCATTCTCGCTTGTGACCTTTCAAAGGATCAGAGTGCGTCCTGTCCCTACGTGTCACCTCCTAATGATGGAAAAGTCAGTATCCGAGTGTGGTTCGAAAAAGACACTACAGACAGCTACTTGTGCTTCGTGGTCGGTGAATTTGACATTACGCTTACCCTGAACAATGAACGGTATCCATCATTTGAGGAACTATAGGCTCGAAGCGCCGGGGATCGCGCGCCCCTCCCTTTCCGGGGTTCACATAAGGCGGGCCTTCGGCCCGCCTTATGCGAGCCGTGGCCCTACTCTACACAGAGACAAGAGGAAAAGGTACATAAACGCTGCAGGAGACGGATAAACTTAGTCATGTATCCACTTCACATGAGCACACCTGCAAGAATTGAAGAAAGATGCAAGAAAGATAGGCAACTCTGGCTCAGGCAAAACTACTTTAGTTCAGTCCATGCTAACTAACCAAGAAGCCTGCTTTGGAACAACGTTTGATAAAGTTTTAGTTCTGTATGAAGTTTATCAGCCTTTGTATGATCAAATGAAAACTGCTGTTCCAAACATACATTTTGTAGAAGGCCTTCCTGAGCAACAGATTGCAGAGGACTGGGGTGAGGGTAAAGGCTGCATAGTAATTGACGACCAGCAGTTTACTTCGGGCAACAGTGAAATTGTTTATAAACTACTTACCGTTTACAGTCACCATCACGACATTACCGTGATCCTGCTGTGGCAGTCTCCGTTTCTAAACACCAAGTTTTCAGCGTGCTTGTCTCGACAAATCAATCACATGTTTTTGCTGACAGCTCGTAGGGACGTCCGTGGGATTGCTTCCTTAGGATCACAAATTCTGCCAGGCAAGTCCAAACCCTTCATGTCCATGTACAATCAGGCCATCAGAGAGAAGCCGTTTGGATTCCTGTGGCTTGATCTGACTCCAACAGCGCCTGACGAACTTCAGTTTAGAGCTTCCCTCCCATTTGAAGAAAAACAAGTTGTTTTCTTACCTTAGGCGAGAATTTTCCTTTATATATCACAGCTCCACGCTCAAAATCCAAATGTCTAATCCTGTAAAGCAAAACATTGTGTTAATGAAATTAATTGCCAAAGGAGGTATTCCACCCCCGCCGGCTTAAACAGCATATCACAGAAGCGCCTGCAAACTTCCTGCAAGCGGTTACCGAGTGTGCCCATAACGTACTGTATACAGACATTCCCTTGGATAGCAGTGACCGAAAGAAACTGCGTTCACAGAAACGAGTACTGAGAATACTGGCCAACCCTGCATGTCCTGATGCTCGAAAACTAAAATTGTTGAAAGGTCGAATTTCTTTGCTGACACTGCTTTTCAAAGTCTGCGCTCCAGTCCTAGAGCATGTCGAAGTATCTTCTTTTGAGCTCTGACGAATTTTCGGAGGCGATTAATCGAATATTAAACAACAAAAGTCTGAGTGCGCAAGAAAAGCGTACTCAGATTTGTCGCATATGTGAGAACAAACCGGTGGACAAAGATTTTGACTGGATGCTCGAATATGTTCCGAAGGTAGGCAAAGCCAAAGCAAAACTGCTACTGCATTCGCTCAAAGGAAAGGTAGACATGGATGAAGATGGCAATCTTACAACAGTCTACAAAGACGGTGATCCTGCGAAATTTTCCAATTTTATCGATTTAATAAAGTTCACAGTCACTCCATCATCGTTAAAACAGATTCGACCTTTGGATTTCACAAAGTTTGTGCGTTTCCTGCAGCAAGTACCTGTACCTCAGTCTGTGTTTGGTAGCGGAAAGCTAGTCGAAGATGTAAATTGGACTAAACTGTATGATTAGCAGCATTTGTTGTATATTCTCTGTATATAATACATGTTTATTTGAACAATAAAGACATAATCAAGCGTTTATTGTGTATAATAGATACCAGGCGGTAAAACATTGGTGTAGTATTTACAATTCAACCCACATTTACAACATCCAATTAATAAAGGAAAATGAATGCATCTACTGCTACAGCAGTTTTCTGTTGATTTCTCACAATTTTCATAACCATGGACACAGCATAAGGCTTGTGAAATTTCAGGATTAAGGAGATGTAGATGGAGGGTAGGGGACTCAGGACTGAAACACCCACAAGAGCAGCAAAACCGAAGAAACTTGGCTCCTTGTCTCCGGACAATGTTAGGCGTATGAGTACCTTGGCACGTTCTACAGTAGGTGTGTGCTTTGACATGAAGCGAATAATTATGATCCGACTGAACAACATGCTCCTTTCGAGGCTTCGCAATCATGCATCCTGTACAGAGGTAATTGCCTTTTTGTAACTGGACAGCTTTGTACCTCAAATCTATATAGTCCTTTTGCTCTTGTTCGTCCTGGATCTTCTTATTCGCTTCACGTTCAACAGCTTCACCCAAAGAAGGAAGGACGCCAGGCTGATCACGGAAGTATCTCTTAAGCATCAGCGGAAACTGTTGAGTCTCGGCATCACTGAGTTTGAGAGCTTCCGTTTCGGCATACAGACCTTCGGATGAACCAAATACAGTGTTCACAGCAGTTTGTAGAATATCCATTGTCTATAACAGTTAGTCAAAAAGTTAAAGCCCAATTAATTCATGATAGGTCTTTACAGCTTCCTTGAATATGTAGTGACGCTTTATCTTAGCCAAACTGAGTGGTTTCTTACAACTGAGGCATGCCATAATGAATCTTCGGACTTGATGGGAAATTGTGAGTGGCCAATCCTGCTTCTCCGTGTAGTACTTCCCTGTTGCCAAAAAATGAAAGTTTGTCCCATCTGATACACAAGCAGCCTACCAGCTGGTACGGTTGGTTGCATCACACATTCTGGAGGCATTGGCCGCACCCAGGGGGGGGGGTTCAAGGGGTCTAGACCCCCCCCCTTTTGGGAGGGCAAAATAGAAATTTTTGCTATTTCTATGGCAAAAACAGCTATTTTTAAAAAATTTTCGCGCCTTCGGCGCGATAATTCACTTTTTCCTAGAAATAAAGGTCCAATGTACTGTTTTTGGGCAAAAAATGAAAAATTCTTAAGCATCTGGGGGGCTCCGCCCCCCAGACCCCCCGTTGCGTTTTACCTTGGGGACCCCCCCTTTTCAAAATCCTGGGTGCGGGCCTGCATGAAGGTTATGGAGCAGCGGCCCATCTTAACTACCTGCGTTTCCAAATGACTTCCCACTTGTTCATAGTCGTCAAAATATACAAATTTTGGATGTTTTTTTATCAACATCTACAATGATACGAGATGGAGCAATGCTTCGATAAACAATCTTTTGTTTTGTGAACAGGTTAAACACGGTCAAAAATATTTGAGCCATGTAAACTTTGAGATCAGTTTCGGACAGAGGACCAAACTCAGTGACATATGCTGACAAGAGCACGTCAGCCTGCTCCAACTTGTAAAACATGAAAATATGAGCTCGAGGATCAGAACTGAAGCCTTTTCCAAAGCCCCAGTCACGGGGCGGAAGTATGTTTGGTTCGTTTTGAAGAGTAGACAAGGTTTGAATTTCAAGCGGTTCAGGGTGTCCGTGTTCATCTTCTGACATGATACAAAATGGTAAGGGAATGATCCTGGCCACAGTTCTTTCTTCAGTAGTTTGTAGTCTCAAACGAGCTGTACCCAGTACACCGCATCGATCTCGGACACAAGTTGGCAGAATTCTGTAAACGTTGTTTGTTTTGATTGCCTTGATGATTTTCATCTAAACAAATTGTGTACTTAACAGCTACTTTTATTAGAAATAAATAATTTATATACGAGACAGAACAGCAAATTAAAATGTTTAACTCAGATCTTCGTCACTGCTGTCGGCTGTCTCTAAAGACACGACGTACGCAGATTCTTCCAACACCAGAGGGAGCCCCAGCTCAAGAGCCCGATTATTAATCCAAGAGATTTCGAAGTCCAAAATCTCCACCGGGGGTTTTGTAGGCACTTGATAACCAGCCCACTCGATAAGTATGACAGGATTTGAAAACCTGCACATTGGGTTGATGCACTGGTATGGCCTCATTTTTGTAGTAATTGGACAAGGTCCATTGACGGGCTTGTTGATTATGCTAGCTTTGAACCATACAATAGCCATCGACAAATCAATAACCCATTCCCAGAAACAACGAGGACATGCACAAATCGCCAATTCATTGGTTACGTATCTGCTAAACAGATACTCTCGTCCCAGAACTATTGGAGATGCGTCAAATATGGTGAACTGGGCTCCCTCATAGTCTCTGGTGAAGTCTATGCTTATATCATCATCGCTGATGAATGTTTCGACATGAGACATCCTATAACTGTAAACAATATTTATTACAAAAATAGTCAAAAGATTTTAATAAAATCTCCAATTTGAGAAAAACGGTGATGCAAGTTTAAGGGAACATTTTTACATTTTGTAATGGCACTACCAAGTGTAAAAACGTTATCTTCATTGACAGTGATCTCGGTGGCCAATGGCCATCGGGCATCTATCCATAAAGGAATGGTTTGCCGAGAACGACACTGAATGTTGGGGCACCCCAACATGAAAGGTTGTTGGGGAATCCTCTGAAGTAGCATCTCTCTTAAGAAAGACAGTCTTGAAGGAAACCCTGAAGTAGGAAAAAATCAAGTGGGGGTAGCCATGATATGTCCATCCACATTTCCAGAGGCAGTTAGCGCATACGGAGATGACAAAACAGCATAAGTGGGGAAAATTTTGAAGCAGCCGTGCGCATTGATCAGGAAAAAGCTCTTCTTGGATGGTTACATGCCCTTCCGTACTGACGTGAAAAGGGAGAGGAGCGTACTGTTTAGTAGGTCCCAAGACTGGATGGACTACCTCAAACGCTGTGATATTATGAGGGTCGTTTTGCTGATGGTACTTTTTCTTTGGGTTTAAATTCGACTGGGCGCAACCATTTGGCGGCATTCTAAAATTATGATGAAATGTGGATTCTCATTTCAAGAACTCAGAACAGAGACTATGAAAATTCAAAACTGTTATTGTACAAGTTGTAAGACAACATTCCTAGAAATTGTTTTATCAAGTTTCATCTGCTTTACCGTTTCAAAGCAACGTACCCAAGGGGAATTACCACCTTCAACAATAGAACTTTATTTAAGAAATAACCCGACTAGTTTCCAAAAACCATTTGTTTTTATCTGACTCTGGTTCTGAGGCAACGCACATTTTCCTTCTACTACTCTTAACTTGATAAAAAGTTTAAGCGGTAATAATATTTTGGATCGACGCGTGATTCATATCCCTAGTCGAATCTACTTCTGAGGATGCATAGATTATGTCATACAAAAGTAGAAGTAAGCAAATTGATGAGGTTTAACATAATACAAGACCATTGAACTGTTTTCAGAAAATGAAGGTTGCACCAGCAGTTGTTATTAAACTGATGAACTAATAAGAAACATTAAATAGTTTTCCATTGTACGTGAAACTGAACAATTATATAAGCACATATTAACTGTCACAAATTAGTTTGACAATTACAGATGGTGATCTTCTGATCTTTTTTACGATCTTCGGTTGGCAACAAAATGGGCAATTTGAAGCGCTCTGTAGCTGGTACAGAACTTTCCCTGTCGGAAAGGTTTTGAGCTGTGGTGCTCACACATAATCATAGGTATATCCCTTTCAATAGAATCATAAGCCGCCATTCCAAGCATGCCGGCTTCTTTGACTTCAACATTGGCATCGTTCCAAAATGTCCCCCTGCTGCAAAATATTCTGTTGAGTAAAACCCTTTGTGACCACCGTGTTCCCACCAAAATTTGAGACGCGGGTCATTAAGTTGCCAATGAAATGTTGCAATGTCGGAATGTCATCACTTTCATTCAATATGGTTCCGCTTTTTTTAAGTGCATGCATAATTTCCCGTTGTTGGTAAAAGCTCAAACTTTCCAAGCAGATCGTCGAACGGATTGGTGTTTGTTCAATTTCCACAGCTGTCCCGTCTTGCAGCCATACAACAGACACTTCTACAATCGTGGTGGAAAGTTGAGGAGCAATTACAGGATTCATTGCTACGCAAGCTGTTCTTGATTCCATCTGCAACTGAATAGAGTTTGTGCCTTCCATAAGCTGTTTTTCTATAACTGCTTTATAAAATCAAGAATATGAATACATACAAACTAGATGTTATTTGATTGCTGACTTCAGGTTTTAAGTGAAAATTTAGCTTTGACGTCTAGTGCATTCAAATTTTACATCTAAATGTGCTCACAGTTATTAACAAACACTTTACCGCAACTTATTCTTAAATACTTGAAAACTCGGGAGACGTGTATTGGTGTATACATGCTTGCCGTTTTTAGAAACTTTGAAACGTGAAACTTATTACTTGGAATTTTATATATACCAGGTAAAATTTTGCGAGCCCGTAGTCATGGCCTATCCGACTGATGTACTAAAAGTAAGGGTAACGTTGACCTGGGAGAACTCCCTACTGAAAGTTATAGTGTGTCAGTGCTTATCTCCGGATTCACAACCAAAAGTCAGGAGTCAATTCGAATGTTGACTACATCTGTGGAAGGCGGGCCAGAACACAAACTCCAACTGGCTTGTCATCTTCCCAGCAACCAATTAAGGAGTGGCAGCAGGGTGATGAACTAGTTCAGTTTGAACAAACTTGTTCTCTTAACTTGTGCGTTTTTTTCAGTACCCTCCTATTGTCATCAAAATACATTCTAACAGTGCATGCCGCATGTAGCATTACTTTGGCTATTTAAAGTTTAGTTTAGTTTAGTTTTAGTTCAAACTTAATTTATTTCATTAGCAGTAATAATTCTGTCTAACATCATCAAAAGTTTTTGAAAAAGTTATTTCTTTTGCTTCAAAACATTTCGAATTGAGCAATCTAACAGTAATATTTGCAATGCACTTTCTGTCTTAAAACAACACGAAAAACTGGGCTGACAATAGAAACATGACATTACGCGCAATATGAGAATTAATATAGTCATATTTTTTGAGAATCAGCTGAAATTCGATTGAAATGCTTCTTGGTGATGTTGTTTGCTAAACTGAGGCTGGCATTACGATACTTTTTATTATTTCTCGCAGTAGCGGCATCCAGAAACGTCTGCTCCCGTTTTTGAAGCTTTTTGAGAAAGGTACCGAGCCCTGACTCTCAACGCAGCCTCAATTCCAGAGGAAATCCTTTTGTCAGTTACTTCTCCTGCAAGTGTTCACGGCTATTCTCCAAAGAATGGTTCCTCATTCTTTCCTGGATTTGATCAGGTTTTACAGCTTTACCAACTGGATTACTGGATAGGCTTTCTCTTTCTTCCGTATGAATTTCGGATTTACTTGAGCGAGCACGTGATTTCGAACGTTCATCTTTAAGTTGAACTTGAATTGGTTTAAAAAAATCCGTCGCTTTGTGAGCACCTCTCTCTGCTAGGCTGTCAATTACGGGAGCTAGAACTCCAGCATGATCTAATCCAACAGTCAGTATAGGATCTTGATGAAAAGATGACTGCCAATAGTTGTTTGAGTTTCTGTTGTTTGCATCCTTTTTCTTAATAGACCACTACATTTCCGATCAGCCTCATACATTAAGGTTCGAGACTTCACGGCTTCGCGAAGTAGAATAAAGCGCTTCTGAGATAACAGTGCAAGTTGTTTCACTGCCCGTATCATTTTTGTAGCCCACTTTCTGCGTTATTGAAGTGCTCGTTCTAGCACTAATTCCATAACTATAAAAGTGGAAGTTAAAATAAAGTTCAAGCTAGTAAAGTGACCCCTGGAGAGAACTCTAACCTACAGAAGGTTATAGGGTGCCGGTGCTTATCTCCGGATTCTCAACCCGAAGCAAGGAGTGGCAACTCAAATCTTGACTACATCTGTGGAAGGGAGCCAGCCCTTCATCAGGCTTCGCTTAAGCCAGATCACAGACTCCTCTTACCTTCCCACTGCAGTGGTACCCATTTACTTACCAGTTAAGGATAGACAGCTGGGTTGGCTGTACCCCTACGGCGAACCGATATGTGCTTAGTCCCTTGCTCAAGAGGACTTGTGAAACCTTGTAGCAGCGGGATTCGAACCTCGGACGGGTGGATCTTTACTCGTACGCCTTAACCACTCGGCCGTCACGGCACGTTCAACCTAGGAAATTCTACATACTTGCACCTGTAGACACATTTTGGTATACTCTTGCCTAAGATGCACTTTTATCAGCTTAGGGCGTTTACTGTCTGACTTGATGAGCGAGCATCTGTTTCATCAGATTTTGCAAAAAATAATTTCAGATATTTTAATTGCAAACTTATTGAAGAAACTCTATCAAGCTCACAGTCTAACTTAATTTCTGAAATTCTGAAATTTCATGTTAAATATCAAGTATATATTCAGTATCTAGATGTTTTAGTCTGTAGTAATGTGAAGGTTAATATGTGAACGCTACGTCCTAAGTTCATTACAGCCTAATATTTGGAAGGCTTGTGTTAGTCGTGGTCTTACAAACTTCAGCTAACATTGGTGGCTGCACATTTTTTAATATTCAGCAAAACAGCTGTCATTTTTGATAACCCTAATAACTATGTTGAAATCTAGCAAGCTGCATTTCTGTTGCTGTGTTATGATTCCACGTGAATTTGTGTAAAAACATGTGAACATCTTATCAGTGGTTGACTACCACCACATAATCTTTTACCTGATTATTTCAAAAACCCAGATGAAAAAGTCAAATGAGTGCACAATGGGCGCTCTAATGATATAAAATGAATTCGTCTAAAAAACTAGTTAATATTCTTATCAGTAGTCTGACTTTCCTGTGACGTTTTTAAAACTTTGGTTCTTAAAAAGATAATATTGGAAATGTGATTGTAACATTTCGACTGCAACCGTATGTAATAACAAAACTTATACTGGTTTGCAAAATAAGACTGCTGAAAAATTATGAATATCTTTTTACGTACTTTGATGTTTAGGCCGCTTCGAACAATTAGAGCGGGTCCAGGTGTTAGCTTCAGAACTCAGTACTGTTTTGTGTGACAGCAAGACTTCCTGAAATAATTTAAATCGTTAAAAATCATACAAGCGACAATGACGGGAAAATTGAAGGCTAGATACAGTTGAAACCGCATGTATAATTTCAGGCAAAGTTTCAATTGAAAAACGACGTGCTGATTTTGCTAATTCAATAGAAAATATGCAACAATATATGAGACAATATTTGGATTTAGAAGACTTACCGAGTCAGTTCCTTTGATCTAGACCTGTAATGCAGAACTGATACTGCTAGATTAGGATCAAGCAAATTCACCAGCAATGGACTTAACTTGCATGAAAAATATTTCGTAGAAGCAGTTTTGAAAGTTGAATAAAGTTTGAGCAAAATTCTGAGTTTATATACACCTGCTTTATTTGACTAAGTTACCATTTATATATCAGTTGTTATTTATTACTTTACCGTCTCGTACCAGCCGTCTTTATCTTTAGCATTTTTCCTGAGGTGGGTGTACTAATAATTTGAGGAAAGTATACAGTTTTGTGGTAATGTCTATTAATAGAAACATGCAGGCATTAATCAAAGGAAAAACTAACATTGGAAAAATGAATGATTTATAATTAGCTTGTTTGCATCATTATTAATTAAATTTTTCAAAAGCCCCTGTATTTTAATGTATCGTGACCTTTGGATGTTAGCATGGCTTATGACGAGATCGACTTTATTTTTCGTTTGTTTGTTTTTGGTTCTCGTCCGTACCAGGCTCTGCTTAACTTCTAAATTATTGAGCCAGCATTCCAGTAACCACCTTTTTAAGACAAGTATAGATATAGTAAAATGCACCTGATAAGCTAAATCGTCTGTTTATTGGAGTTTCTCTCAAAATATGTTCCTTGTATAGAACTATGGTTGCAAGGAACCGGATATTATGAGCGCAGAATCCTAGGATGAATCAAAATCGGTAAATAGTTGTCATAATTATTCATTAATTGTTTTTTTATTAATAGTAACACTAGCTTTTCAAGACTAATATTGTCAATTATTTTGCGTTGGTTTTTAATTTATATTACATCTATGCTACAAATACTGCATTTGTACAAACAGGCTTTAAAGTTATAAGTTTCTTACGTGCAAGATTAAAAAGTTTAAAAAGTTTGAACTTATTTTATTTAACCCTATTAAACTATTCAACTGCAACTCTAGCGTATTTCCAGAAATTTTTAAACAACTCTTCAGTGGTAAGCGTCTACTATTTGAGGTTTATAGAACATGTAGCGGAAAAATTGGAGTGTTGACTCAGTATACTAGACGCTTGCCACTACTTGACGCTATCTGTGTCATAGTACAAAACTGCGATTTAATTGTTGCAAGCAAGTGTAAAGTTTTAATCTTGCATAAGCTGTAATAATAGCTGCAATAACCATGTTATTGAATGAGGCGGGAATACTATGATGATCCTTAGATTTGTAGGTAATCAACATCAAATTTGGACCAACTACCACGGCATCACTGACGCTGATATTCGGATCTAGCAAGTACTTGACCAGTACTTGGCGAGTCGATGACAAAGCCCGTTTTTGATTTTCCTTCCTGTTGAGCAAATTTTCCCCAGAAACTGAAATCACAGAGCATTATTATTAATATTATTTTTATTATTATCATGTCATAATTTCCGACATTTTATGAGAGTAAGAATATTGATAAATCCAACATAAGTAAGATAGATAGTATTGATAGTAAGATAGATAGATAGATATTGTTGATTATATCAGCTTGTCGTGAGTTCCTTTTCCAGGGTTAGCGGAAATTTCTTCTCAGACAATTCCTTCTTTTTCGTACCACATGGTCTTATAAGCATCCTTTTGTTCTTGCGTAGTTATATCCTCAGAATATCCACTGGCTTCAACTTTAATTTTAAGGAACGCATTAATAAAATTCTTTAAACAAATTCAAACTTCTATTTTCTTCATTCCAATGCCACACTGCCTTAATTCTTACGACCTAATAGCCTAAGTTTGAAGCTGCTTTCAGTTCTTCGGAAACCCACATTCATGAATTACTCGTTCATTTTCGTTAGTTGGCATAATGTTTTGGCATTTTCGTTAACATATACTGCACTCAAAGGAAATCATAATTTACCGTGTGCTGTGGCACGAATTATTTGCAAAAATAACTGGCATGGCGCTAAGACGTCGCTTTCTATTTATCCAAAATAGTCTGACAGTTGACCAAAGTTTGATGTAATAATTATGGGAAGTCCGACAGGATACAGGTATATAGGTCTTATTCACGAAAGGATACTCACTTGTCTTCTTCTGAGATTGTTGTCTTCGTTGAACTTCAAAAGTTTTCACAGGAATTGTTTGTAACCGATACTGTTTATTTTCCGTCCATTCCGTGATAGTTTCCATTTAACATCGCTATCTTCTGAAATCGTGCATGAAAGGAAACCACCACGGTTATTATGATCAAGATTTTATAATGGGAATAGTAAGACATGATATTAATGAAATGTGCTCAAAACATTGATTCGAGCTAGAAACAGGTAATGTGGAGATGTTAATTCAACCTTGTTAAACTGTGTTTTGAAGTTAAAAGAGACTAAGCATAAATTCAAGAGATTCCATGAATGTTTCTTTCTATTAAGAGATGCCTTGACCGGAACTAGATAATTCTTATGGACAAAAAGAGCTATTCCTCAGTCTTTTGATGTCTACCATAAAACACATTACAGTTTGCAGCAATAGCATAGCCTCCTACTTTTCGAAACTTTCTTATTTTACTCGTCCTTTACTTTACTTACTGTAAGACGGACTGTTACAATTAAGCAAAATTATGTCACACTTTTTCAAGTAGTATGATTCGACACATATTACTTACAAGCATGTTCATCACCAGATCTATTTCGTGGATGGTTCTCATCAATCAGGATAAGGTGATATGACGAAATCCTGGTATGATCAAAGACAACAACCAACGAACGACCTTTTTAATTTCAAACGAACTTTCAGTTGTGTTTGTTTAGTTCAATGAAACGCTGCTCCAAAGCGACTTTTGTGGACTTCAAGAAATCGAGAACCCGGCTCTATTTAATTTCTTACCAGAGGCCAAATCAAAACATGTGTAGCCAAAAAGTAGACAACTCAAATTATGTGCATTAAGGAACCTTGCAGAAATAGAATAACTGGTGAGTTTACCAAATTATACAAAATTCTCTTACAATATTAACAACACCTCACCAGCAGGAAATTAGTTCCTCTCCATTGCAATAATAATTGCAATAAAGAAAAATTACATGTATTTGCTTAGTAGCTTTTGGATTAGACCACGCACATAAACCTTATGGAATGTTTGCCCTGGGTTTAGATCTGCATTAGTTCGACATAGCTGAAGATTATCATCCTAAAGAGTTGCTTACTTGGTGGATATGTTTAAAAGTGATTATTTTAAAACTTTAATTTTGCCCCAGGTTGAAATACAAAAACGTGCAATTTTGGTTGGCATCGCATCTTAAGACCTTTCAACTTTCCACACAATCGTTTATTTGATTTCGATAGGGCACGCTGAAGTGCAGAAATCCTGCTATTCAAGCAAGTATGTAATATTAAGGCCTTTGGGAAGTAAACCTAAAACGCAAATTGTGACCATCCATTAAATCATATACGGACCAGGATCAGGGTTGGACGAGACAGAGATTTCAGCGAGACCAAGACCGAGAACGAGACCGAGACCAGGGTACCGAGACCGAGACTGGCCAAGTCTCGGCTTTTGGGCGAGACCGAGACCGAGACTAACAATTTCAAGCTTAAAGTTAATTTCTTCCAGTTTTTGAGGCTTAGGAACAGTATTAGGGGCTTTAACACATAAACATGCGGTTTCCGCACCTCGTTAGTTAATTTTCGTTTCATTGATTTAAAATTTGCGCTGAAATTTGATGTTTTCAAAAAATTTTTGGTCTCGGTCCGAGACCGAGACTTTTGGATGAGTCTGTGAGTGGTGAGACTCTGGTGAGTAAGACTGGCCAAGTCTCGGCTTTTGGGCGAGACCGAGACCGAGACTCCCAACCCTGACTGGGATAACTCGGGATAATAAGGGACAAAATCGGAATCGGTTGTATGATATTTCACTAAACCTAGCATAGAAATGTTGTGTACAAACATTCAGAGATGGCGAAACAATGCTAAGCGCACACACATCCGTTCAACTTGTACCACTTAAATCGAAAACAAAACAATTTTTAAAAACAAGCAGACATGTGGAAAACTGATCGTAGATCATGCGATGAACTATTTTGCACCAAGGCCGGGAATTGAAATGTTTAGGTCTTGAAATTTTGGTCAACTATTGAAGAGGAAAATTTAGTTGTCAAAATTGCTCTGGACTTCAAAACTGGACCCTTTTTATATTGACTTTCCCTTAGACCTTTTCTTCGTCATCAAATGGGAAGCTCTTACCAATTTTAATGTAAAAGCTTAAATAATTTTAGAAGCATTATCCGTCTCCCAAAATCTTCCGCCGCTGACTCACCCCCAGAATTTTCCTTCTGCACACTGTGGTACTTACTGTCATTTTTCTAACAGTAACGTAGCTAAGTAATTGCTTACCATCGCCTGGTATTATAAGTCTCCCCATAATGTGGTTGCAGAAAACAACTGTTGTATCGCACGCAACGAAGTAAATGCAGTCTCTAACGGAAAATGTTGTGCCATTTATATTAGTGCTTATCAGTTGCAGTTCTGGAAATTTCCAAAAAATTGTTTTTATCTTTACATCAAGTGATTAAAGTCAGCAAGTGTTGTAAATAATGAATACTTAATCCGTATATTGTCAGAACTGATAAGACAGAGATGGTTGACAAAAACAGCAGTGTCAACAGGCATGAATTTGTAGTCATCATCTGAACATTCTATTGTGTAACAAAATAATTTAAAATTCTTAATGATATTTTGCGGCATTGTGTAGGAAATTTGTGCAATGTATCAAATACATTTTAGTTAAGCAACAAACAAGCAGCAACCATCATTGTGGTACAGCGTTATCTTAGGAAACATATATTTAGTTTAAGTTAACCTATTGCTACCTGTAGTAATAACCGTAGCACTTGTCGAAATCATTTGAGGTTTATAATTAAACGCGCAGCTATTACTACTTGCGTACATTGCATTTGTCATATTATTGCGAAGGTTGTAGTTGTAGTTAGAATATAATGGAGCTGAAACTTCATAGCACTATTTTAGAGAAAGGCCGCTGTCATAGGACGTTCCAGTAAGAAATCCAGTGATAGCGAAGAATCCGAAGAGGAAGAGGAAACTGTCAGACGGAGCTCGTCCCGGAAGAAACCGCCTCCACCGCCTCCTAAGCCTAGTCGACCCGCTCCGGCCAGTGTTAAAAAGCAACCGCCCCCACCTGTCATTAATGCTCGTAAATCAGCACTGACTGCTCGCAGCCCGCCTACTCGGGCTCGAAGTCCTCCTCCGAAAGTAGCTAAAGCTCCCCCTCCACCGAGACCTGCTCCGTCCAATCGGGAACGTCCCAGTCCTGCTGCACCTGCCCCCTCCAATCAGAAGCGGACTGCCCCTGTCCCGAATTCTACTGCTCCAGCCAAAAAGGCACCAGCTCCAAAGGAGCCGCCTGCTTCTACGACCACTGCAACTCGAGGATCTGCTTCCACATCAAATGGTGAGCAATTGACTAATATGGCTTGCACACTGATTTTACAATTCTTCTCTTCCAGGTTTGATTGTTATATATACGACATGATTGTAGCTGCAATTTTAATTTTAATCAAAGTTGCTCCAGGTAGCCACTATCGGTGCCTGAAATCCAGGCTTCAATCGAGATTTTCAAAATTGTCATTAAAAATTCAAATTTGCACTAATTTTAGCTGAATACACATTACTATTGTTGTTTTCATTCGAATCGGTGAGAAAACTTACGACTTCTAAAAGCCATTTTTGCTGTCCAAAATTTGCAAAATTGTGGGTAAAATTACAAATTTTCGCTAAATTTACTCACCGGCTAAGACCTGGTCTGACCAACAGGGTCGGGGCCAGGTCCCGCTCCTGCAATTTTTAATATTTAATTAATAAATTGGCATTGTTAATTCTATTGTCTACGTCAACTTTGCGTGATACTTTCAGCGGACACCACAACAGCTAGTCGTAGTGGACGTGATCGTGATCGCACTCCCTCTGATGTTGGGCCGCCTTCTCCCAAACGAAAGCGCACTGCCCCCGCCCCTGCGAGTCCTCCTGCTCCGAGCACTCCAGCTGCTACAGCACCCAGTGCTCCTGCCCCTCCTCCAGCCAAGGTCAGTTTTAAGCTCTTTAAAACAATGATTCAGGTTGTTATGGACTACGGCTAGCTACGTATGTTCTATATGCTCTGTTAATTATTTCTGTTATAATGCTAGAGTTCTGGCTATATAATGTAATCAATAATAGCTGTGTAGACATGTACAAAATCTTTTTATGTTATTGTCACTGGAATATCACGTATTCTAGAATGCTAGTGCTGCTCCTGAATCTGCAGACGCTGCTATTGCACGGGTGAAAGTTGAAGTAAGGAATCTTTGTAGTGTTTTGTGGCAAATTCAATAATCTTATTCTGTGAGGTGAAATGTTCGTGCAGTCTTGCAGTGGTTGACCAGACTACTATAACTAAAGTCTGACCAAAAAATGTAGAACGCGTGTTTTCTTTATATTTCAAAAGCGCTTCATGTTAGATGCCATAAAATATCATAGGGGTCGCGGCAGCGACCCCTATAATATGTGTGAAAAGTGGCTGGAGACAGTGTAAAATAAGCTGCGCAGATGCTGCACGAAATCCTGCGCAGATCCTGCGCAGATTTCATGCGCAAATTGTAGAGCACATCGAGTTTAGTATGTCTGTGAAGTTTCAGCCCCGTATCACTTACCGTTAAAAAGTTGCGCCCCGGACCGGTTATGGCGGCGATGTTTTTTTCCGGTTTCTCCTATTTGATGGTTCTATTGTACATAATGTTCGCCGCTTTCACGTGATCTGCAGCGGTGGGCCAACCTAAAGGGCTATAGGGTCTAGTAGTACCCTCTAAAGAATTTAAGAATCACAACTTTTTTTGCGCCGCAGCTGCGCCACAGCGCCGCAGCTGCGCCGCAAAGTCGGCTCATAGCGAAAAGTGACCATTTTTGTGGTCGTCGCTCAGGTCGAACGTTACGAGCTGGACCTGATTTCTTTTTATATTCAGAAATTGCATATATTGAACTAACTAACGGTCCAGGTTGCGTTTCTCTATCACTTGCCTAGCGACCACAGTGGCCCGTCAAAAATGGCGGAAATTCGAAAAATGAAAAATCGAAATTTCTTGCTATCCATTCAACTTTGAAAGCTCAAATCTTCCATACAATGGTTTTCTGGCACGGAGAATCGATTCCCGCAGTCAGTTTTACCGTCAGACCCACCCATCTTGCTGGGCTGGTTCCACTTTGCCGTCGGAAGGGTCAAATCGAAAACCACTTCCTGGAGGTCCATAGTAGGCTCTACCAGGCCTCTCAAAACTTTGTCTATAGGGGTTTTCTGGTGTGCCCAGCTCATTCCCGGTATCCGTTTTGCCGTCCGACGTGCATATATTACTGGGCTGGTTCTACTTTGCCGTTTGACGGGTCAGTCGGGTGGGAGGGTCAAATGGTCAAAAATAAAATTTTTCAAAAGTGGTCAAATTTGGTATCACATGAAAGCCCTAAGTGAGCTGAGCAGCTTTTGTCATAGAACTGCGTACCCAAAGTGGCTGTAGAGTGCTGTGGGGGGGGGTGGGGACTTAGGCGATTTTGGGTCAAAAGTAAAATTTTCAAAAGTGGTCAAATTTGGTATAAAATGAAAGCCCTAAGTCAGCTGAGCAACTTTTGTCATAGAACTGCGTACCCAAAGTGGCTGTTGAGTGCTGTGGTGGGGGGTGGGGTGGGGATTTTGGGTCTAACATAAAATTTTTCAAAAGTGGTAAAATTTGGTATCAAATGAAAGCCCTAAGTGAGCTGGGCAACTTCTGTCATAGAACTGCGTACCCAAAGTGGCTGTAGAGTGCTGTAGTGAGGTGGGGTGGGGACTTAGGCGATTTTGGGTCAAAAATAAAATTTTTCAAAAGTAGTCAATTTGGTATCAAATGAAAGCCCTAAGTGAGCTGAGCAACTTTTGTCATAGAACTGCGTGCCGAAAGTGGCTACTTAGGCGATGTTGGGTCTAAAATAAACTTTTTCAAAAGTGGTCAAATTTGGTATCAAATGAAAGCCCTAAATGAGCTGAGCAGCTTTTGCTGTGTCAGATTTATGCCTTTCTCAACCGGAATTTAAAGGATAGACATTGGCCCAACACACATATTATCCCCTTTTGTGCGGAGCATTTTTGTTACTTGTATATATATTTAGATTAGTAAATTAGAAAGAAAGATTAGTAAATGCTTCGACCACGTTTCGTTCAGAAAACTTTCTTCTTGTCAGAGTATAATGAACACCAAATTTCAACTTCTGGTTGAAAATACTCGAGTTATTCCATTTTATCGCTTTTTAAAAGTTTGATCTTCACCTCTTTTTTGAACTTGACTGGCTATTACTCGTGATTCGCTCAATGAAAAAATTTTCGATTAGATTTTCAGGACCGCTTAGGACTCAGCTTTCATCTGATAGTCTTTTCAAATTTCAAATTCGAAGTCGATACTGCTTTTTTGATTTTGCTGATATAGCGAAGGTAAGTAAAAATAGCATAATCGTAAAGCTTAATCTGAGCTGAATTTAACGATATAAAGTTTTCGTGGCTACGACTGGTATTGCGCCCGCAATGAATTTTCAAAGATTCCCTTATTTCAGCTGGGTGTTTAGCTACTTCTGATGTGCTGCATTGATTTACCTGAACCAGCGTGTAAACAAGCAAAAACAAGCGGAACTAAATTAAATTGTTTGAAAATTCATTGTGGGCCCGATATAAGTCGTAGCTTCGAAAACTTATCATTGGATTCAGCTCAGACTAAACTTTATGGTTATGCTATTTTTACTCACTTTCGCTACATCCGCGTAGCCGAAATTTTGAGTCAACAGTGGTATTTTTCGAAAAACTACTTTAAAATTTTAAAATACCGCATTCAAGGAAAGCTGACGCCTAAACGGTCCTGGAAACCCAATCGAATGTTTTTCTCATTGAGCGAGTCGAAGGAAGTCGAAAAAGAGATAAAGAAACTCCCGCATTTTTCAACCAAAAAAGCTAAAGTTTGGTGTGCTACGTTTTCAGGCATGGGGGAAACTTCCTGAAAAGTCTTGTTCGTATGTAGCATGGTCCTTATGGACATATAAAAGCGGCGCCCTTTTCTAATCGCCGGAAAATTTTAAAAACCTTTTTTCACGAAACGTATGTTCTGGCTCAGACCAATGTAATACTTTATGGTAGCTTTTGAGATATCAAAAAAACAATTTCGCTTTCTACAGTTTTGGTCAGCCCTTTAGTAATAAGTAAGTTACACTTGTTGCTAATATTATCGTCCTTTTGTTTCAGAGAGCCGAGGCCACCAGTAGATCTGATGAAGGGCCTCAGACACCTTCAAGCTCGGACGAACCCGTCTCCAGCACTCAGCCCTCGGATGGTACAGACAAGGAAAAGATTGATGAACTTACCCACAAATTTAGGTACATTAATGTAGAAAAATACGTAGCATTTTACTAAAATTTTTTACATGTCAGTGTGATTTCCTTTTCTGAGCATCGTTTGCTCTTCCTCCTAGCTGTATTACTTCTTTATGTTGGGCTTAATGTAGGAATAATGCTTCAGGACTGATTTACTGTAATCGATGTAACCATCCCAAGTTTGACCAGGTTAGGTTGTATTTTTATTGTTTCTCATTCAGTTTTATTGTTTATTTTCTTTAGACGATGCCTATATTATTTTCTACCTCCCAACTGGCGTCTGACCAAACATCAGGTTTCACAATTGTCTACCAATGATCTCCTACAGTTAGATTTGCCAGAATTTTTCCAGGCTTATGAACAGGGACTTAAAATGGTAACAGTTTTTAATATTATTGTTAGATTTTGTTTTATGCAGTCTTTAGCAGTCAGGATACCTCACACAAGAATCTGTGGTATCCATCGCCTATAACAGGCATAAGATGGCAAACTTATCAACATGCAGCAATCTCATTGAATGGTTGCTTGCAAATCAAAGGTTTTGCCAGAGCATGCGTACGGGTTCGAAACTGTTTGAAGGAATTTTGTCAGATGTTTGAGCGCGAATTCCTATAGAAGTTTCGGACAACGGCATCTCCTGTTGTTTGCAGTTTTAATAGTTTGAACAATAGAGTTGACAGTTATAGTTTAGTCAATAATTTGTGGACTGTATGCGTACGTTATCTCTCAAGTTTTTACGGTATGTATGCTTTCTTGCAAGATATTATGTTCGGGGTAGTAAAGAAAGTATAGTTCCTGCCAAGTTCATTTTATGACTCGAACTTCGCAGTAACTGACGATCTTTTAAAGGGGTCATGGACTTTGTGCGAGTGTTGTTGCAAAATAATAGCTGTGCAGGTCATGCCCGAAATTGGCTTGTGTGATTTTGGTACCATTATTGTACATCATCTTAGCACATTTACATGACGGTATGGTATAATTAAGTATACCTTGCTCGTTGTCGCTTCCTTTAGTATAGCATTAATTTCTCTTTTTAGGTACTCCGGCAGACCAGTTGGTAGCAGTGTCAGCTTAATTTTAATGTTTAGCTTTTACTCAGTGTCAGCAAAATTGAATAGAAGTAGTGTGGCGATCAGAAAGTTGTGAAATTTCTGTTTCAGCTGGTGTCGGAGCATCAGAAGGCTACGGATGATGCACAGAATAAGCTGTGTTCCGTGCGGCGTTTGGTGTCAACCCTATTGAAGTCAATTAGTCCGGTAATTGTTTATATTGTTTTTCCTTCAGTTTTTAGGGTAACGAGCTCGGGTCACAGAAAATAGTTGGGTCAGTGATCAACACTACACTCGGAGACTATCTGCACTCGGTCCAGTTTTTGGGCTTCCCCCACTCACCTTAAAGTGCCCAAGAACTGCCAAACTTTTATTATTCTTTGTCAAAATTCCAGAAATATTCCAGTTTCGCCGGAATTTATGTCTGACAATTTCTTGGTTTGTTTTGGTGCTCAGATTGAAGTTTGTAATGCTTCTCTGGTCGCTGTAGACTACTTTGTACTGCTAAAGATAAGCAGGAAAAATATCTTCATTGCTCTCTCGAAATTTTATTCTGATTACGCCAGTGCTTCAATCAATCCACTGATTTCGCTATTCAGCTACTGTTGAATGCCGTAACGTTATTGTAAGTGCATTTGGATCTTTTGCGCTTCCCCCCCCAGTGTTTTTTCCTCGGACACTTTTGCGCTCTTCTGCGCACTCCCCCAAAATTTTTTGCGCAATTTGCTAAAAAAAGTGCGCACAGCAGGAAAAATGTTAAAATTTAGCATAAAATGTCTGTTTTGCATTTATTAGTAATTGATTGCATGACCTTTCTGCAATGTTCAGAGCTGCTGATTATAAGATGCCAGAACTTAATGGCTGAAAAATTTTGCAAACTCACCTAACTTTGCAACGACGGGTCTGGGGCGCAGAACCAACAGACTTTAAAAAATAGCAACCATTTAAATAACGTATGATAATCTTAAAGTTTTATTAATATAAAACTGGTGGTGGGTAGAAAAAACACTGACAATAGCATACATAAACCTAGCAGTCACGGAACCTCCTGTGCTAAACTTCTCCGAAAACTGCCAAAGTTAGGTCGCAACTTAGCGATAACAAAAGAAAATGGAGGGTTGGTTAATGCTATTACTAAATAAAAATAAAGTATTAATGGATATCACAAAAGCATATAAATTTACCTGTAGATAAGTGCCAGAGGATATTGAATAATGGATCTAAGCCTATCCAGATTATCAACCACAACCAGAAAATGAATAGCCAAATCAAAATGCGAACTAAATATGAATTAAAATAAAAGTGCAGGCAATGTGATATATATATATACTACTTAAAGCAGAAGACTCACTAAAAAAGTTTTTTAAAAAACTAGCGAAAGTAAAGAATTGTGAAAGGTGTACCTTTGTACTTGAAATTTAGTTAATTTTAAAGAAAAAGTTTATAACACAATAAGCGAATGATGGAAATGGGATTTTCAGTGAATAGAGGAAACTTTCATAATTGGTCAAAGTCTTTCGGCCCTAATCCCTCAGGCCCTGACCAATCATGAACTCTGCGCACTCCCCCAAAATTTTTTGCGCAATTTGCTAAAAAAGTGCGCACAGCAGGAAAAATGTTAAAATTTAGCATAAAATGTCTGTTTTGCATTTATTAGTAATTGATTGCATGACCTTTCTGCAATGTTCAGAGCTGCTGATTATAAGATGCCAGAACTTAATGGCTGAAAAATTTTGCAAACTCACCTAACTTTGCAACGACGGGTCTGGAGCGCAGAACCAACAGACTTTAAAAAATAGCAACCATTTAAATAACGTATGATAATCTTAAAGTTTTATTAATATAAAACTGGTGGTGGGTAGAAAAAACACTGACACTGACAATAGCATACATAAACCTAGCAGTCACGGAACCTCCTGTGCTAAACTTCTCCGAAAACTGCCAAAGTTAGGTCGCAACTTAGCGATAAACCAGCAGTAGGCGAGTTTGTACGGGGGTCTGGGGGCGGAGCCCCCAGAAAAATTGGAGATTTTTTTGTAAAATTGAGATCCAGGCGCAATTTTTCTGAACACTTTGAACAATTAATGTTAGTAATGTTCTCTCCATATCGGTAGAAAAGGTGCGCACGCGTGCGCACAAGCCCAAAATGTTTTGCTCACTTGCGCACTTTTTTGAGCAAAAAACACTGCCCCCCCTAACTTTTGATTTTTTTGACCAATAACTTTGAAATTTGGTGTGGGTGCATGCATACTGGAGACTGATGAATTCAAAAATTCAAAAAATTTTAAATTCTTAAAAAAATAAAAAATTTAAAATTTTAGTTTGGTAAAGGAGGGACCAAGGGGAACCAAAAAATTTTTTGAAAAAATTTGCTGAAAACTTGCATACACGGGTTTTCTGGGGCGCTGAGCACGAATCTGAAGTCCGTTTTTCGTTTCAGCTTTTCGTTAGCTCAGTATAAGCTAAAGTTGTAAGCTTAACATGTAAGCTATACTGAGCTAATGAAAAGCTGAATAGAAAAACGGATTTCAGATTCGTGCTGAGCGCCCCAGAAAACCCATGTATGCAAGTTTTCTGCAAATTTTTTTCAAAAATTTTGGTTTTGAATTTGGATTCCATTCCAAAGAACCATTATGGACAAACTCCACTTCGAAATTTTGAATTTTTTTGTACCACCAAAACTTATATTATGTCCATTTAGCTAGCTTTGGTGTCATTAAATTTAAGGATGTTTTCGGTTGAGCTTAGCTTACAACAAGCACCTTTGAACATATTTCTCTGCCTGGGTGTGCAGTAATTGAAATTTCCTGTTACCGACTGCCGGTAGAAACTCAATTCTGTATGTACCGTGAATTTTGTGACATGCTGACAATTAATTATCAGACGATGTGTCTGGTACCACCATAAGGCGTAGCCGTAGTTCCGGTTTGTCTTCCTAATTTATGAGTGTTATGTGTGTAAGCCTAAATTTGATTCATCCATTGACACGCTGCCGATGAAAGATCTGCATATTTTTGTGTTTAGGATTTTGAAATTGAGCCAGAATGTGAGACAGATCAGGTGGATAAGCTCCTGCAGAATTGCGTGGAACAAGCCCGTGTGGAACAAGCCCAGCAGGCTAAGGATTGAATCTGCCTACATTTAATTTTTTAGATTTCGCGTTAATTTAACTGTAAACGTATTAATCATACGTTTTGTAAATATTATTTCATGTCTAAACTACCGATTGTATGGAGCAATCGGTCTGTCTGTTTTATTATTAACTTGCTTTGTTGATTATTAATTTTGAATGTTTAATGTTTACCAATGGAACGTTGCTTTGATGATAAGTTTCTTCTGTTTGACCTGTCCTTGTGGTTTCCATGTTATGTTTTAATGCATATTTCAATACTCCTTATATCTACCTGCGTTTATTCAGTAAGCTGTAGCGTTTTATTATTGAGGCGAAAAATTAGTTAGACTTAAGACCGGTTCACACTAGCGCGCTCAAGCACAAGCACAATATGAAAACGGTCACACTACGGCACAAACATAACCAATGACATTTTGAAATTCAGCCTTGCCACGCCTTCTGCTCAAAGTGTAAAACTATTTTGATTGGCTGCTGGCGTTGTGCTTGCGCAGTAAGTTAAACTGAATTCAACTCTGCGTTGAGCTTGTGCTGGTGCCCTAGTATGAACCCAGCTTTAGTTTATTAGTTAAATGGTTTCCAGAGAACCTGCTGTATTGGTAACACTGTTTTAACCGGTTGTTTAAACTACTGGTTGTTTTAGCTTAGCTTTATTTGTTTTTTGCTTTCCATTCAGTTACAAAATATACAAGCTGTAAATGGCTCAGAATCATAAGAACTCGACGAAGTTTTTCAGGTAAAAATACTAAAAATACAATACGTAAATCATTAATTGCTCAATATGGGATTATCATAAAATACAAAATATCATTATATACACCTATTCACATCTCTTCCTTAACCTTAGCAACTGACGGCAACAACAAACTGCTCTGGTCAAAGTTAAGATGCTTGGTTTTATTTTGATATATACTTACAGGAGGGTAGATTATGGTTACGTACGTTGTATTTCTGCGTTTATCAAGTTTATACTGGCTTGAAAGTAAAAGTTTTTATAGATTTATTTTAGTCGGTTAGTACTTACCGTCGTTTGTAAATCATACTTCCCCTAACATGCTTAATTGCGTAGGCACTACTTTCCAACTCCAGCTTCAGTACATGCTGGAATAGAAGAAGAAGAAAACCGCGTTTATTCTCAGAAGCCGGTTATACATACAGCTACGAATTTGATGGCAGATATAATATAATATATGTTTGTTGAAGTGTCTGCTGAACGATAAGATCCCTGTGTAGTCACGTGTAAATGAAAGTCCTGACCTTTTTTGGGTGCTCTTGAGGTTCTAGCTTTTGTCGTTACATGGGCCAAATAAGGAAGGGACTTGTAGCAAACGCTGAAGAGCTTTCTTACTTCTGTCGTGTACCCACTCTAGTTTAGAAAGTTTACGTCAAAAAATGAGTTCAACGCTGGCTGCTGGTAGGCGGGTTCACGAAGGATACAAAGCATTAATCATAGAAAAAAATGAAAACGCTTGCCTGCAGTCACTAAGGCGAAAGCCTTAGGCCGCATTCCGCAACAGGAGGAAACCAGTGGACACGGTGATCACTCTTACCCAGGGAGAAATATTCGCTGGAGCTCCTGCCTGACACTGACCCTGTCTGGGGCCTATTTCATCATTAGTCATAAGTTCACAAGACAACTTGTGGCCACAAACAAGTTATCCAAAATTGGGTTTCATCAAAATTTGCAGGCAGCTTATGGCCACAAGTAAGTGACAGGCAAAAATCGCTGAAATGACGTCAGAGCTCACAAGTTGAGGAAACTACTTTGGGGAAAGAAGAGTCCAAGAGAAGCAATTAGACAACAAAGAACTGCAGTAAACAAAAAGAACAATAATCCAAGAATTATGCAGCGAATGGGCTGATGGAATGTTTTTAGGATTTGAAATAATAACTCTAAACAAGTTGGCCCCAAAAGGGGCAATATTCCTTCGTAGTCCTGTACAAATTTCTGTTGTAACCACTTAAGAATCGTTAATCGTTTTGCATTTCCTAGTTATTTTTGTGTATATACTTTGCATATTCCGAAACAGTGAATGAGATAGACTACTCAGTTTGTCACCCTATCAGCATTCGTTTGCTGGCAGCTGAACAGCACCTACAAAACCGTTTATGGCATACTAGGGCGAATTAATTATCGGTTTTATTATCCCGTTGATTCAACAGATTTATTTTAAAGGTTATTCTTATGAATCTTGCAGTTAACTATTGACATAGTCATAGGTAAGGTAATAACTACAACATATCCATTTCTAGTTTTCATACTTTTTCAATATTTCTATATGACAATAATTTTTAATACTAAAATTTGGTGTAGCTGTATTCTGCAAGAATTGTCTAAGAAAAGTACATTTTAGTTCAGTTCAGTTGTGGTAAGCATTACTTGCGTCCTCGATGTGCGCCTAAGTGAGCTCCGTAGCTACACTGGCGCGCCCAAATATAAGCAACCGGTTAGATTGCTGACAGTTGACAACTGCAAGAAGACTGCAGATTCCGTTCCTACTGACCTAATTTGCATAAATTGAATTCTGCAAAAAAGTGTCCTATACTAGCCCTATATTGAAGATAGATAGGGCCTCTTCGTGGTGTGAAAGAGAAAAGATATTTCTGCTAAACATAGACAAAGACCGTTTTATACATTCCTGCTCCAGCAGGAATAAAAATCCAGCATCGTGCTTTAGTTCTATTGCTACTGAGCGTTGAGCGAGCACACTAGTTGTACGAAGTGTTGTGTAACATTTTCTTCATATTACCAAGAGATATTACTACGGTGCGTGTACGAAAAAAATCTATATTATGGCTTTTAAGAAAATAAGTTCATTTGAAGTTTAAAGTTCTAAAGTCGTCGCCCAAAACAGCGACTGTTAAGTCGGCGGTGAACGCGAAATTACCACGACGACATGGCAACATCACACACCTGGCGCCTTGCTGAATACCTACTTTGGAGTTACAAACAAAAACACTCAGATGGTTGGGATTTGATTTGCTACTGATATTTATTGGACGGAATGTTTCTCGTTTCTACAATACTGCTGTTGTCTATTCTGAGTGCTAGCTCATCAATTCCGTGGTCTCATTTTCACCAGTGCAGATCTGTTCAGAGAAAACGTTATGTCAGTGATGTGGCTAATCAGTTTGATTGCGAAACTGTCCTGGGTGGTTGTTGGGAATTTCCTCAAACCTCTGAAGAAGTTGGAAAATGTTTTAGTCCTGACTACTCTCCAATAGCGCCAAAGCATTGTGGCAAATTTTTTGTCAAACAAATTCTTGCTGGAAAAGTGTCCAGACGCTGGCCGTTTGTGGTATCGCTTCGACTAACGTTTTTTGGTTCAGCTGAACTGTCAAACTGTGTGGGAACCCTGATAGCTCCTGACGTTGTGGTAACGGCTGGTCACTGCGCTCTGTTCAGAAACTGCCTTGGCGCCTGCGGTCTGGGTCCAAATAAGGGGGAAATTTGGGTTGGCGGTCATAATCTGCGCAATGCCAGTGATTACGAGATAGTTAAGATTATTGATCTTAGAGTCAACGAAGGATTTGCCAGACTGGATCACGATGGGATGGACATTGCCCTAATTAAGTTGGGCAAATCGTTTCGACAGAAGGTTCCCTGTTTACCAGACTTCAACTTCAACGAATCTAAGGATCTTATCGGAGCACAGTGCATGTCAGCTGGTTGGGGGAATCTTGGAGAAGATGAAACTAGTGTCAGAAGAACCGGGGACTATGGCAAATTGCGGCAGCTTAATCTTACCGTTAGTTTTAATCTTTCTAGGCTAATTTCCCGCATCTTTAAAAATTGCAGTTGCTCTAGCTTGGTCTATATAACGTTGTTATAAAGGCAAGTGTGCTGGGTGGAAGTCGTATATGTATTTTCCGTTCTTGAGTGTATAGCAAGCCTAACAAAAATCATAACTTTGTGTTTGGGCTAGAACTAAACCATAACGAATACTTTGAGGACTCATGGATAGCTTTTAAGCTAACCACCTAAGTTTCGTTGCTCTACGGCCTACCAGTATAAGTCACAGGAGAAGAAAGTCGGTGATTTTTGTTAAAGGTTTAACAAAAAATCACCCTTTAACGTCAGTGGTGGTTCGAATTCCAGAGACATGCTAACAACGTTTTCTCATCAGTTTTGGGTAGAACGCACTGAATAACGTATTGCGAACACAAAACTGCTACCCTAGCGCTTCAAATTGGGCAGTTTACCTCCCCGAAGTCTTAAGGTGCATTCATAGTTCCAGACGCAAGCAGGCGCGCGTAAGCAAGGCACCTTCATAACTGGGCAAGGTAAAAACTGATCAATCAACTGTTTGGTACAGTGCGTTAACCTGCTACCTAATTATTATGAATTGGGCAAATAGCACTCATAATTGTATCACCTAACTGAGTCTGCATTCCTTATATTATGGATATTACCCAAGTCTCGTTTGGAATATAAAACCAGAATGTGGAATATGAAACTTGAATCTATACTGTAAAGGTTTCAGATCGTGGATATGAAAACATGCAAAGGCCCTTCAACAAGTATTTGTGCAAAGGATGTTAACAAGTTGGGATCTACCTGTCGCGGAGACTCTGGTACCGGCTTGCTATGCAAAAGACCTAAAAAGGGGAAAATTGGAAAGCGCTACTTTATTTTGGGAGTTTTGAATGGTGGAAAACGTAGATGCTTAAGTTATGATGAAGTATATGTCAACTATTACACTCCGTTGGCACTATTCCATAACTGGATTCAGATGGTACTTCATGAATGGAAACATTTGGAAGAGCAAGGATACTATGACCACACAAAGAAAAAATGTCAAGAACTTTATTTAAATAACGGATAAGTAATATTCTGGTTTTTCACGCTACTTCTTGGCATTAAATTTTCTGCATCTCCAGCATGTCCTTAAAAGCATCAATTACAATTATATATTAGTGAATGCTAATAAATTGTAATTCAGGGTCTTTTCGCGCTCCAGTTAAAAGGGTAGAGTTTAAAAATTGTAAGCTCTTTCAACCTGGCAGGAAAGTCAAGTTGAACTGTTTAAACCTTTTTACTCTGTGCACGAAAGGATCGAGTTAATTTTGATTGTTTTAAGGAGGGGGGGGCTACGAACGGTTTTGCCCAACTTCTTCAGAGAGACCTACCTTTTGGCATATGATTAGCTAGCATATCAAGGTTAATTTGTCCGTAGTGGGCATTATTATATCGAACACACATCGATTCTGGCACTACGCCAAAGTCGAAATTTTGAGGCGAAAAGTGGTTTTTTTGAAAGAGTTTTTCTGAACTCTGGTGGATTAACGGTTTGACCAATTCTGAAACTTTTTGCCACAAATGTTAACTGTTACTTGCGCTAAATATTAAAAGTATTCCGAGCGTTGCTTCCTTCTTTAGCTATAACAGCTCAAAGTTTGAAATTTGACAAAAAGTTGCATGTGACCGTGCGCCGTTTTCGATCTAATAAAATTGACAGCTCCTAGCCTACCCCATCTTTTTACCACATATTAGCATCTAATAGGGGCAAACTGTCTGTGAGTTTCGAGGGTTTTCTGGTTTGTGTGCTAGCAAACTTTTTGTTAAGAAATAACCCTTATTTTTAGGCCTGAAAAGCTAGCAAAGCGCAGTAAAAATGGGGTCAAAAAATTTTTTGTCTCCGATTTTGCCGAAAAGGTGCTTATAGGGGTTATTTGACCTGCTGAGTGCGAATATGAAATCCGTTTTTCGATATGACGCTTCCTTCGTTCAGTACGCGCTTACAACTGTCTTAGAGCTTTTTGGAGCGATCGTTATCCATACTTCGAGAAATCTATCTAGCATTTCTAAACATCGGTTTAGTGACCTAGCTTTCTGCACATCTTGGTACACTCACTGGCCTGTAATGCGCAAAGTTTCAGCCGATTCTGCCACAGTACTTTGGAGTAATTGACTCACATCTTCGAAATGGTACCAAATAACGCGACAATATCAATAATGTAATCTAGCACTGCGAACGCAGGGATTAACGAAATCACGTCATTTTTACATAAGTTAAGACAGATACTTGGAGTATTAATTGGAGCAAAGCTGGGCTCCTTTGATAAACCACAGCTCATTAGACGTTAGTTAACCACCCGTATAGACCTACAACACCCAATTTTTCGCACTTTGATTGTATCGCACAGAAAAGTATACTCTGATCTAAGGATTATTTTACAAGATATCAAAGCGCTATATATATATATATATGTTAGTACTATTTCTGGAAAATTTGGGTACCGTACCTTGCGCATAGCGATCAGGGTGAGGCAAAGTCTGTGTACATGTCATGTCGAGCTTTGGACCGACAACACCAACTTCTGATGGCTCGACAGGACGCTACGCTGCATGGAATTCTTTCAAACTTTAAACTATTTTACACTAAACCTAATACTATTATGTGGCAAAAGACTAGCTAGCTTTTCCAACATCGAACTTTTAGTGAAATTCGTAGCCCCCCCCCTTAACTGGTTTAACTCATTGCGCGAAAAGGTCCATAGTGCATACATGCGTCTGCATACAACTTTTCAATTGATTCATTTGAACTACAAATTTAGCTTTCAGGTGAAATTAAAGTCTTAAGTGAAACAATAAATACGTAGTGCTCAAGAGTACATTTGAAGGAGCCAAGTTCAAGTTATGTATATACTCTTGGTGTGCTCGTAAGGAAGCATTCCTTATTTTCCGCCTCACACTGGTTCTTGCCACTGCCATAAGATTGATTGACTGTGTCAGCCTGCTAAAGCTAATGAATATAGGCAATCCTATCCTGGCTGTAGAAAATCTTCTTCGGATCTTCGCTGTTCCTCAATGAGCACAAACAAATTGGCAATTTTGCTTGTATAACGTTCATAGTGAAAACATATGAGACCAAGATTGACCTAATTTTGTACTTCCCTTTCAAAATGAACCTGTTTGCGGTCACCTACTTCTTCCATATTCCGGTTCTTTCCCTTTTTAGCCTTCCTCTTTTCGTGTTGTTCAACTCTTTCTCGAATTCCAGCTTTCGTTACATCCGATGGGCACAGGTAGTTTGATATGTACATAATAGAAATTCTGCAATAAAAACAATACACTTACTCATTTTAGAATTTTAACCACAAATTACATATATAATTTTATTTTGATGTAGATCGCCTATTTATTTAAGGCTTCACTTAGCTGAACTTTTGAAGCATGTCGGGATGTCAGCCTGGGTTGAGTTTGAGTTCGGACATTTAAATCAAAACAGATTAGGGTTATTTTAACAACTAGAAACATCATTCGTTTTGAATAATAATTTTGATCTCACTAATCTAGTTTGAACAAATGTATAACAGTTGCATTGACTGTGTTCGTTCATAATATTTTCCCTAAAAAAGACTACCGTACAATCTGACGGAAGGTGAACATTTCAACTGGTTGCTTGTGTAAACTACTTTAACGTATAACACGACCATAGATAAGCTTTCTAATTTTTCTTTTTAGTACATAACGAGGACCTAGCTTTCTATTCTTTTTAAGGCTTGGCCTCCATCGTCTCTCCCTCATTTGCAGCAACGTTTCTGATTCAACGCTTTCCAAGCAGGCATGAGGCAATTAAAATTTCATCCATCTTAGTCTTTCCAAGAGTAAATGAGGAAGAGTAGGAAGCTTGGCTCTTTACTAATGGAAATGACTTGCGAGATGCTAGGTACACTAAGGCTAAAATCTCGGGGGGTCCCACGTCTCATTGTTCATCATGAGTTTATATGCGTTTGAACTAAAATGCATCTGATAGGCTAATCGCCTACCTTATGTTAAATTTGCTTGTATAAGTGTCCCCGATATCTCGGAGGGGGGTCTCGCTTATCGTTGTTAAGCGTGTGCTTATATGTGAGGAAACAAAAATACACTTATAAGGATTACGGTTGCTAAGTAACCAATCAAATGCCTTTCAGTTTCCTCGCATCTTTATACACACACGCTTAACAACGCTAAGCGGGACCTCCTCCGAGATCTCGGGGGTGGTCCCCTTATACAGGTAAATTTAGCATAAGGTAGACGATTAGCCGGTCAGATGTGTTTTAGTTCAAACGCATATAAATACATGATGAACAATGGTAAGTGGGATCCCCCGAGATTTCGGCCTTAATGTGTCGAGCGTCTCACAAACCATTTCTATTAGAATGGCCAAGCTAGCTTCCCATTCTTTTTTTTGGTACGGGCCTAGACACCGCGAGACTCTGCATGAGGCCTGTATGGTGCTGCTCTCTGCAGTCCAAGTTAAGAGGCGGACAGCTTCCCATTCTTCCTCATTGTATACTCTTGGTCTCTCGAGGTATGCATGCGGGACGCGGGAGCACTTAGAGAGAAGGAAAAATTGCTGGTTTTGGGGTTGACCCCTTGAAATTTTGGAATATTTCAGGGGTAGACCTCTCGTCGAAGTCAGGATAGATGCCCCATAATTGGACACCGTATTAATGTATGGGTGACCCCCTTGTAATTTTTGCAGTTATTCAGAGTAGACCCCTCGCGTCTACTCCCCTTTTGTAATTTTTCAGGGGTAGACCCAGAATCCGACCCCGTATTAATGAATGCTTATAAACTACATGTAAGGTGGAATGCAGAAATAAAGTTCCTTTTAAAGCATACTGTAAATCTTTTTCTTTGCTCTTTTCTCCTTCCGTTTCTTACCTACCGAGGGACTAAGCTTGTGATAACAATGAGCAGCAATGTGATCCAATACTTCTCATCTCCAAGGACGGTTTCAGCTACCATATAAGGTGCATCAGGGGAACAACATGAAGCTAACACTGAGACTCCGTTGTAGATTAAGGCGAAACAGATAAACAGGAATATGCTTATGATGGCCGTTGCAATTAAGATAACGTTCTGAAAAATAGAATTAAAATTACATGACAAACATAAAAGAAAACAATAGGAAACATGTTTCGTGAAAACTATCGTAAACGACCCATTTTGTGTTGCCCAAAATCTAAAAGCAGTTTCTTGTATACACTGATTGTATGTTGACATACCCAAGACTTTGCCAAAGCCAAGAGACTTGATAAATTGCAGACTATTATTGCCGTCATGATCACAGTTCCATATTCCCAGATGCCAACATTTGATCTAGTATAAGCCTACATTAAAACAATTTACCATGCTTTTGTTGCTATATTATATTATACTTTAGTTATGTTTTAGTTTCTGTCTTTTTATGTAAGGAAAGGATTGCTTAGGTATGTTTTTCGATAACGTCAATAATTTGTCAAGACGTCTACAGATTCGTAAGCTTATAATTTTAAAGCAATAACAAATGTTCACATTCCTATTTGATTGTTAAACTAATCTAGACCAGAGAACAGTAAGATTTCTTACACCATACGAAAGGCATACGATCATAAGGCTTTGCCAAATAGCTTCGGCAGAAAACAGCCAATAAGAATGGGTCTTGTATAGCTAAAACAACACTCTCCTTTTCAATGTCTCCACCAAATGATTCCAGGAAAAGTACTGAATCATTTTCACGCCGCCGTTTTAGTTCGACAGAATCAATTCTGGGTTTTCAAAGGATACCGTCAGAGAAGAAAAGAAGAAATAAAATACGTTTGTATCGGATCACAGGACTTGAAGATACCATTTAGTTTGTATGTACTTCTCTAATTGTGGCATTAACTTAATTTTACATATAAAACAAGTTGTTTGTTACCATGTTTTCTCTGCCTTGAGCATACAACGAGGGCGTCGCCATGAGCAAATTGTCGTTGACATCTTTTTCCAAAATTCCAAAAATAATAGGAGGTACAGAAGTAAATAATACACTATACAACATAAGATAGAGAGAGTCCATGGGTAACTGAGCGGACCAGCCGTTGAACGCTTGTAGTAAAAATTCGCAGAATACATACAGCTAAAACAAACACCATGTACATTCGACATAACAATGCAGCATGTAATATATAAAACCATCATAGCCAACTATAAAAGCATCTACTCCAGGAGGTCTAATTGGTGAAACAATAAATAAACTTTTTAAAAATATTTACAAAATCTATCAAGAATAAGAGCAGCTTAGCTTTACGTTTACCGAATTGCGATAGAAGAAATATAGAACCATATAGGATAGTCTATAGTAGGACCAATGACCGTGGACTAGAAGCAGTCTTTCCAGGAATCTAAATCTGGCAATTGCGTAGTCAGACGCCATTACGGCCTGCATTCCTTCTTGACCAATGATTCCAATGCCCACATCCGCTGTTTGAATCATCCCGACGTCGTTGGCACCGTCACCTATAACAACAAATTAATGAAAGCAAACGAAGCTTCAAAAGACGTTTTTAAAACAGATTAACCAGATTGGAATCCAGTCAGATCCAAGATCCAAGGAGGAAACAAAACTTAAAATGATGAATTGGTAAGGAAAGATGCTAAGAACTGCGAAGAAAGGAGTTATTGAACTTAAGCTTACCGATAGCCAAGGTTAAAGCCTTCAGGTCTGATTTAACAACGTGAACAATGCTAGCCTGCAACCAAAAATAGATGACTGCAATCAAAGTATATTCACACTAACGCAAGCATTCAAAAAAGTGAGACCAGGTTTTTATTGAAAAACTGAAATAATTACTTCTGATAGCATCGGTGTGAAAACAAGGTACATTTATTTTCCTTTAAAATGAAATTAAATAAAGTCATACACCACCTAATAAGATTACACGAAGAGCTTACCTTTTGTAAAGGAGTGACTCTGGCGCATAGAACAGATCGACAAATCTTGAGCAAAATGAGCAAATGGTGCTTGGATTCTCTACTGAGAAAATGACCAAGTGTTATACCATCAATAACCAGACCATAGTAGTGGCTGCCAATTTTCACTTCACTTAAGAGCTTCTGTAGTTCTTTTAGTGCCTGATCCTAAATAAATGTCTAAAAAATTTAGTCAAACAGAGAGCCTACACTCCAGTTTTTAAGAATTTCCAATTCCCTGCAAGAGATTTTGTAACTTCAAGACAGGGTATTTTTCAAAATTTCATCTGTGCTTTTTAGTGTTTTTTAAGAAAATGTGTGCTTTTTTAAAAAATTTTGTGTTTTTCCTGAAATTCACTTTTCGCAATATTAGCCGATGACATCTTTTTACGCTATAGCGGGAGTCTGGGGGGGGGGTGAAGCCCCCCAGTACGTTAAGACTTTTAACAATTGCGAAAATTTTGGTCACAAAACCTTGAGAACGTTTAGTTTTCGACTGTAAATTTTACTATTACTGCCATTTACAGAATTTTGAAACGTAATTTCATTGATTATACAATCTCTAATGGCAGTGTTGCTTAGCAAATAATGAAGGCTTTGCTATGCTATGCTCAACTATGCAAAGACGACAAAAATAGAAGTAAAATATAGATGACAGACGAAATCTTTGCGCCGAAGGCGCAAAATTTTTCGGAAAACACTTAAAATCACGCTAAAAATGACTAAAAATTGGATTCTTCAGGTGAAAATTTGAGGGTGCTTTTTAGTGTGTTTTTTAAAATTTTGTGTGTTTTTCTAAAAGAAAGTGTGCGAAAACACAATAAAAACACAAAAAATACAGTGCTTCAAGAGTAAAAATAATCATTTTTGGCTTATTTAGAAATAACTTCCAGACAATATGCCATCCACATTCCACATACGTTTCGACTAAAACTATAAAACAGCGATTTCTATACCGTTCTGAAGCTCACCTCGGTAAGACATCCCACGAGCTGCAATATTTTGTCATCTCCGAAGAGACGACAGGCATAGGCAATGTTAATAGCAGTTTCAGTCTTATCCCCTGTCAAGATCCAAATTGAGATCCCCGCCCCTCTCAAAGCTTCTATTGTTTCAGGAACTCCATCCTAAAATTGAAAAACCATTAGGTACTAGGAGTCTCTGATGGGACAATTATGGATTTTCGGTACTAGACAAAAGCTAACTAGGAGTTTAATCATTTTCAGGAGTTCACGAATTTGTACATTAATTGAGATTATGAGATACATAGAACTAGCCTGTAAACGATCCTCTATCCCGGTAACTCCCAGCAATTCAAGATCCTTTTCCATAGCGCAAGCAGATTCATACAAAGCCTCGTCTCTTCCTTCAAGGCGCATTTGAGCATTTGTGTGATCTCTCAACCACTTCTCATAGTCCTCCTGCTGCAGTTCCTGGCACGAATGCAAACAAGAAACTCAATCTTTTGATATCACATATTAACACTTGTTAATGTCAGCGATCACGCGAACTCCGAAAATTTGAAATTAGCGGTATAAACTAGTCTTGCAGTCCGGGAGTTTATAATTGTTTAGAGTTTTCGGCTTCAAATCAGCCACTCGGGTTCGATCCCCGTCCTGTCTATTTTATTTCATATTTTTGAAAAATCTTGATTTCAACTTTTCACATTTGGCGACTGTGCCGTGTCCTTATCGCTTTGAGGAGATGAAGTCTTTCATGCACAAGTCTTCGACTTATTTAGCTTCATCCAGTGCTTATGTATCGTTATAGCTTTGAAACAAAGATAAACGCAAATGTAAAGAAATTCTCTGCCTCTTTAAATTGCATAGGAGTTTGGATCTTAAAGATTGTTCGAACTTAATGCGATTACTGTAACTATAGTTTCTTACTTCTGCCTAACTTTGAAATAAAATTAATGCTATTATGTACCTACCTTTTTGGCAAGACACAAAGTCCGAAATCCTAAAGTTGCATAGTTGCTAAGTGCTTCGTGAGCTTTGGCCACGGATGAACTGCCTAGATCGCTGAGAACAAATTCTTGAGATAAAGCGGGCAAAATGGATGAATCGGCTCCCTAAAATGATATATACTATATTTACTGGTCTTCAACAAACTGAAAGATTGAAACATGAAAATTGTTTTGTCGTGGTGCCCAGCACAAAATAGGTACTCGAAGAGACCTTTTATGTGCTGCTCCCCGCGGTCCGCTGAATGACAGGCAGACAAGAGGCGGAGAAACAAAGGTCACGGACAGAAAACATGACCCCCAAGCAGTTCTGACGTGCGGTTATTGGCCCCTTAGCCCAACGCTAAGGCGACCGCAGTCACACTCAAGGCAATCGAGATCTTAGACACAGATAGGGATTGCCCCCCGCAAATCAATAGTGACTAGGATGGCTGAAAACTATATACCCGCTCACATGAAAATTTATTGCCATCATTTTATTGTACTGTAATGCATTGTTAAGTGGATGTGTAGATGATAGAATCAAGGAAGCTGGAGATCTAATCGAAAACCGAAATGTGTGAGGCACAGAAAGCAGCAGTGTGATCCTCACCCTACAACAGCTACTTAATCTTTACTTAAAAGGTCCTCACATTAGCAAAATCTTACAGTCTCTGCCTCCAGTTATTTTTCACAACTGACAAACCTGTTGTTGCACACTTTTGGTATTGGGAAGGGACTGAGCTTAGATTTTCCAAATACCTTGCTGTAAAGCACAATCGTTCCCGAGTTGACATCTTTTACTACAACCGACATGCGACGACGCACGGAGTCAAATGGCAGGATATGCAACAGATCAAATTTTTGCTCTGTTCCATCTAAATGTAGGAAACTTAATTATATACTATCACAGAAGAGAACCATAGCTGAACACAACGCATTGCCTAAGATTTCTACTTAAAATTGCAATGCGGCATTAAGCATACAAAATTAAATTCTTGAAAACGGAAAATTGGGATCAGATTTTTCCACCACCCAGACAAAACCAGGATTGGTTTGTTTCAAGATTAGGATTTGATGCAAAAATAGCCACTCTGGGGGGGGCTATTCCACAATTTCGTATTAAAACTGTTAGTTCTGATTGCTACAGCAGCCAATAAAAGAATTATACCAGGTTTCTGCATCATAATGAAGGATAGCTGCCGATCCAAGAGTCGAAATCCATAAGCAGCTGCAGCCTTCACCAGGGCAAGTTCATCCGCGCTTTCTGCTTCATATCTCATTTTCATTGCATGATGGTTAATTTTTACGACCGAGGTTGAGCCAAAAATAGAGTCTTTTCTTCCGTACAGGGACTGGTTAAGCATGCTTTCAGTGGTGTAACTTCTTGGAGACCAGGACATGGGCCTACAGTTCCCATTTAGGGCGGAAGATTCGGTCACTGGAGGAAGCTTGACGGATGCCATGGATTTCGGGTAAACGGAACCACTGATATGAGTATTAGTTTCCATTGGAACTGATTTGCTGCCTGCTTCTAGTTCGTTTTCTTCCTGAAATTAACTTTCAAAACTGTCAGCTGGGTGACAGCTCGAGGAGGACGAGCAAAGGAAGCTCAAGAAGAGTGAGCAATAATAGAACCATGAAACAATTGTCTGCGGTAAAGAAACTGCAAACTTTAAATGAAATTAACTTTAATTTACCGATTTTCGATTACCACTACAGAAAGCTAAACTTACCAGAGTTGCAGTAGAGACGACTACGGTGTTACAGATGGCCAGACCAGTCATAAATTGATAGACAAAGGCACCTCTGGTTTGGCCTTCCATGGGGACAGATCGGAGACGTCTTGCAATATGGTACAGACGCTGATTAATGGTTGGCTCGTCGCTTCGTTTCGATGCTGTATTGGAAACACCGTTTGTAATATAGTCTGTATCGCCAATGGTACAACATCGGAATACCATTTTATTTTCTGTCAGAGTACCCGTTTTATCCGATAATATGTACTGAACCTGGCCCAAGTCTTCAGGGATATTTAGGGCTCTGCAGATCATCTTCTCTCCAGTTTCTGGATGTCTCATGAGATTATCTTCTTTCATAAAATAGGTCTGACCTAATTTCGCTAATTCCATGGTTATGTATAGGGAAATTGGTACCAACGTCTAAAAATATAGTGAAAAACGAAAAACGAAACCAAATACAAACACAAAAGTGAAAAATAAGTTTTTCCTTGAAAGTTCTTTCAACTGAACAACATTCAGAACCAATTCGAAAAAGACATCGGCTTGCGACCTTCACGGGCCTGAATTTTCGGCCCGTAAAAAATTCTGCTCGGCCCGGCCCGGCCCGGCCCGTTCAAAAAAGCTTCAACCTCGGCCCGGCCCGGCCCGGCCCGCTCCAAGTCAGGCCCGGCCCGGCCCGGCCTGTAAGCTAAAAAGTCAAGCCCGGCCCGGCCCGAGCCCGTTGCTAAAATTTTGCATTTGCCAGAAACATTTGTAATGAAGTTGCTAGTCTCCAGAGACAGAAAACGCTCTGCTCTCCGGTCTAGTGACAGAAAACGCTCTGCACTTGATTACACGGAAGGTCAGC